>PVLC010011889.1:32483-45933 GCA_004027655.1 Graphiurus murinus
AGGTAGAATGCCCCTGAGTTCAATCCCCAGTACCGCAAAAAAAAAAAAAAAAAAAAAAAAAAAAGCCCGCTGGTTGCTGGTGGTTGTGGTGAGAATCAAGGGACATCATGGAGTGGAGAAGTGTGCTGTTTGTGTGTGGCTTGTGAGGCTGACAAGGTAGGACGTTTACCCCAGGGAGCCCCCTCGGTGGTGAGTGCGGGGCCAGCCAGGTGCAGGCACTCAGGGACAGGGCGAGGCCCCCCTTGTGTAAACCCCAGGGTCGTGCAGTGAGGGTTGGAGGGGCTGTCTCCCTGGCAGCAGCTCCGAGCCCGGGACTGTGCATTTCCAGCGTCACTCAAGAGATGCCAGTGGTGGAGGAGCCTGCATCCCGCCTCCCTAGGCCTCCTGGCTTCTCACTGGAGCCTGCAAGGACCAGGAAGCACCTCCACTCAAGCACCTCCCTCTGCTCACCTGTCCTGTCCATCCATCCATCCATCCATCCATCCATCCATCCATCCATCTATCCATCCATCCATCCACAAATATCTTGAGTGGGCACAGGCCAAGAAAGGTCTGGGGCGGGCCCTGCGGGCACCCGCGCCCCTCCCCCGCCCACTCCGGACTCACCTTCTCCAGAAGCTGCCTCAGCTGTTTCGTGCGGGCGTCCCGGGAACACATGGTCTGCTGCGGGGCGACCACTGTGCAGATACACCTGCCCTCGCTGTCCTGGGCAGAGCTGTACACCTGCCAGCTCTCCTCAGGGTTGGTGGGCAACACCTGGAGGGGCGGGGGAGGCGAGAGAGGGGAGGAGAGAAGGGAGAGGGCACCGTCAGGCATGAGTGACAGCCGCCAGAGGCTGTCCACGCCCACCGCGTCCACCGCCAGGGAGAAGGCACCGGAAACGGTCCACAGACAGGTGCAGACCCCGAGAGGGAAAGTAAGGGGTCCCTGAGAACAGAGGCACCCGTCTCCCACGAGAGTGCCAGGATATGAAGGAAGTCAAGCAGACGTGACTCTTTAAAGTTTTAAGGATTCAACCCGAGGGTGGCTTGGAGTTTTGACATCTGACCAAACCAATGCTTCAGGTAGATGGGAGGGGCCAGCCCATGCTACAAGCCGGAAGAGGGGCGAGGCCAGAGGACAGGCGCCCGCCCGCCCGCCGGATGACTCACGGAGACCAGATGCCCTCCCCTCCTCCGTCGGCAAGCAGGGCGGCTGGCACAGCCCAGTTCGGCGGCGCTGCCACTGCTGACGCTTGGACACCACGCACCCCCAGACATTAGCCCCGAGCCGCCCGGCACAGAGGCTACCCCATGCAGGCTCCCGCCCACAAGCCATTTGGCGGATGTTCCCAAACTGTTGGTGACATGTTATGCAGGGGTCAGCCCCAACCTCGGCCCTAAGGTGTGCTCAGAGACCACCCAAGACACCTGACCTGTGCTCGGCCCGGCTGGCCTCCCCTGGCAGCCCCTGCAGGTGACCCTGACCTCCAGGTGCACAGAGCAGACAGCAGGCCCCAGACGCCCCTGAACCTCCCTCCCACCGCCCCCTGCTGGCCCCTGGAGCCTGCCGGCATCTCCAAGCAAGGTCCCCTGGCACCTGGTCAACTCCCTGCTATTTTTAGACGGGGATGGGGAGGAGAGTTGGGGGGGGGCTATAGTAGTGATATATTTAATTTCATTCATTTCTAACCCTGGGAGACCAGAAGCCAGAGGCAGGGAACAGTCTTTGTGGCGGAAACACTACAGTTTGGAAACATCAGGGGAAGTGAGCTGAACAAGGTCTCAGGTGGGGGGCGGGGGTCACACCGCAGAGACCTCCACCAGGATCCTTGCATCTTGGCAGCAAACAAGGAGAGGGGAGAGGAGACCTGTCCTTCACCTCTCCTTTCTACCTAGAGGGGCAGGGCCTGGGTGCGCCCTTTTTGCAGAGGAGCCCCTTGCTGGTGGGTGGGTCCAGCTGAACCAGCTCCAGCCTCGCTGGATACCCGTCCTGCCCTCAAGCGCCCGCCGGGCCACGACACCCCTCCCCCTGGGCTCCAGACGGGAGGAGGGAGGACTTCGGAGGCATGGAGGAGGGGTAGCAAGGTAAGCGGGCTCACAGAAGCAGCGGGGCTCCCAGGGGCCCCACCCAGCCCGTCTGCACCCTCCTTCCAGGGGGCCCCATGAACCTCCTACTGGGGGCGGGGAGGGACGGGCGCTCCTGCTCCGGGAGTTTGTTAAGGCCGGCGAGGGCGCGGAGAGTGGGTGCTCCCCCACTCCGGACCGGTCCAGTCCGGCTTTTCCAAAGTAGGGTGGGCCGCGTCTCGGCTGGACCCAGCCCAGGCTGGGGTCTAGCGCACCTGCACCCCTTACTTGCAGAGTGACCTTGGACAAGTCCCCAAGTCCCCCAGCCTCAGTTTGCTAAGCTTCTCAACGAGGGACTTACTATTGGAGCGGCGGGGCTCCAGGCTTCCAGACCCTAAACGAGGGCTCCCCAACCCCTCGCGGGACCGGGCGGAGGAGGCGCCGTCTCGGGGGTGCAGGTGCGGCCCGGAGCGCATTGCTCGCCCCAGCTCGGGGACCCCGGCCCTCGCCCCGCCGCCTCCCGGGCCAACGCGGTGGGTCCAGCCCCGGGCGCGGGCCGAGGAGGCTGGGGGAACAGGAGCCGCGAGGGCGCGCGCACTTACGCCGGTGCTGCGGTCGAGCGTCCCGCCGCCGGCCGCCGAGAGCTTGGTGGTGTTGAGGCCCACCAGCGAGGGCAGCGTCTGGGACATCCAGTTGGTGATCATCGCCATGGTGCTCAGCACAACCCCGATCTTGAGCAGCGGCACCGACATCGCGCCTCCAGTCGCCCCCTGCGCCCGGCTCCGGCTCCGGCTCCCGCGCCCGGGCAGCTTCAGGCGGCGGGCACGGCGGCGGGCAGGGGCGCCCGCCCGCGTCCCCGCGCCCCCTCGGCCCGCCGCCGCCCGCCCGCCGCCGCCGCCGCCGCCCCGGCCATGGCCGCGCCGCCCCGGGCGCCGGGAGGGTGGTCAGTGCGTGCCCAAAGCGCGCCGCCGACGCCCGTGCGCCGCGTCCCTCCGCGCTCCGCCGCCGAGCGGGGCCACCGGGCTCTGAGCGCCGCGCGGGCTGCGCGCGGGGGCCGCGGCCGGGAGGCGGGGACACGGCCGGGCGGCGGCCGACGCAATCTGCCCAGGAAATGGGTGGATTTTTCCTCTGCGCGCTGGCTCCCCGCCGCCCCCTGGCTGCTGGCAGCGAGGTCTGCAAACCTCAGTCGGCCGAGGAGGAGTTGGGGTGACCCGGGAGGACAGGCAAAACACCGCCCCCAGATCATTAAAAAAATAATAATAAAAATCCGGCGGGGCGGTCACCCGCCGCCCTCCCGCCCCCCTCCGCGCACTGGTCCACCGTCTTGGCCTGCGGGCTGCAGCTCGGACGGACGCCCCACAGCTGGACTGCGCCACCCGGGCTGCTGAGTCCCGCTTGGCAGGTGGCTCTCTAGTCCCAGCCAGCCTGGGCTGCAGTCTGACCCAGAGCAGGAGGGGAGCTCGGGGCCAGCCAGGGAGTGGAGGGATGGGCGCAAAGGCAGAGACGTTCCCGAGCAGGCTGGGCAGCGGGAGCGCCCAGGCCCTGGGAGGAAGGGACTAGCAATTCTCAGCAAGACTCACAGTGGGTTTCTGGAAGTAGATCTGCGCAGGGAGGGGTAGGGGCGTAAGGGAGTGTACCCACCCACGGGCAGCAGGTGTTGCAGGGGCTGGAAGAGGTAATGGACGCACCCACGGGTGTGCAGTGTAGGTGTATGGAGGGGACCGTGGGTGGGCAGGTGACCCTCTCTGGCCCTGGAGCCCTGGTACCCAGGCTCAGGGCCAGGGCAGGCGGGCATAAGATGCCCCCCCCCCGTTCCGTGCCCCTCCTCTTGCACTCTGGAGCGTCAGTGCCCGGACACGTGTAAGTCTCATCAGAAGCGGCCCGACTGGGTCAAACACCTTAATAGGGCTTTTGAATTTGCAGCAGGCTTCTAATCTGAGATAAAAGCCGCTTCCTTCAGGCATTCCATGAAGCTTTCCTGGGGCCACTGGGGAGGAAGAGAATCCCCTAGATCGCTCCCTACGTTCTTTCTGCCTGGGTGAGAGTTAATCTCCTTTCCAGGAGGGGTTTTAAAGAGGGCAGCCGGGGCAGAAGGAGCTGCAGCCGCCCTCGGCCCTGCCAAAGAGGGGCACAGTGCCTTCCTGGGGCTTCTCTCTCTGTGCTGGGTCCTGTTTGCAGAGAGGACTTCAGTGACAGCCAAGATGACCAGCCTGCGAGTTGGATGTGTGGCCCGCTGGCTAAAGAAGTCCCTCTGATGTGTCTTTTCTGGTTAATGCTTGGCAACGGTGGCAGTGGTCCGGGGTGGATGCCAACAAATTCTAACTGTTGTGGAAGGGCGCCATCTCTCAGAGCAAGGCGGTACTGCAGGCTCTGCCTAGAGCCAGAGGAGAATCGCCAGTCACAGCCCAGCCCTTTGGACTGGGTGTTTAGGAGTGTACCAGGCTCCGCCCCCTTCTCTGGGCAAGCGTTTTTAACCCAGACTGGGAGCCGCAAGATGCATCTGCTGAAACCACTCACACCGCTTTACACTACAGAAGGGCAGGGGCCGCTTACTTAGTTGGAACAACTTCAAATGCAAGCCAGTCCAATCCACACAACTCTCGGGCCATCTCAGAAGCCGCCGAGATTTACGCAACACGTACTAAGAGTAAGAAGTACGGCACATTGTACGCCCGACCAGAAGCAACGCAAAGACAACACTGGCGTCCCTGGGTGACTTTCCTGCTATCTAAGGCGCAGATGTCCTCGCTGGACGAGACCTCTCGGAGGGTCTACTCCACGGGTAGACCGGCGGAGAGACCGTGGCCCAGCTAGTCACCCTTTCTGTGCCTCACTTCCCTGTCTGTACAACAGGTTTAATAAAAGTGACTTCCCCCCGGGAGGCATTTTTTTTTAGGATTAAATGAGTTGGTGCAGGAACAAGCTTGGCACGCAACACAGATGACAGTCATTGTCACCCGCTTAGCAGAAGACAGGGCAGGCTCAGAGAGGACCTCAGCCAGCCGACACATGCTTCAAGTGAGGTGTGATTCCCCCTGAGACTCTGTGACCTCTCGTTAGAGCTGCTATCGGCTTAAAGACCATCCACAGGAGGTGCTGTTAGAACAGATGTATTCTTTTTTTTTTTTTTTTGCGGTACTGGGGATTGAACCCAAGGGCATTCTACCTCCGAGCTACACCCCAGTCCTATTTTTTATTCTTTATTTTGAGATAGAGTCTCATTAAGCTGCGGAGTGCCTCACTAGGTAGCTGAGGCTGGCCACGAACTCTGATCCTCCAGTCTCAGCCTCCCGAATGCTGGGATTACAAGCATGTGCCACCACGCCCGGCTAGAACAGATGTATTCTTGAACAGGAAAATGACCCCCAACAACCAAACCTCTATCCTAGGAGGGCCAAGTCCCAGATAGGTAGACACAAATCACCATCACCATCACCATCACCATCACCATCATCATCAACAACAACTCCCCTGATTTGGAAAAACTTCTGATTTGGTTTTATGTCACTTATATCCTATTAGGCTTTACAATTGGTGCTCTAAATTGGAAGAGCGCCTAGCCTGGCCCAGCTTCTGACCAGAGAAAATGAAATCCACGATCTTTGCAATGACGAAGCCAAGTGTCGCTCACGAGAACCACCAGAGGCGAGACCACCCAGGAGCACGGCCCAATCCCACGGGCCCGGGACTCGCTGCGACCCGGAGCGCTGAATCCCGGGATCACATTTCTCCTGTACTCGCTCTCATGCTGGGGAGTCAGAGGCCCGAGGCTCGGTGGAGAAGCATGCTTGTGAAGTGTGGTTGAAGATGACTCACAGTGAGACCTGGGCCTCGGGATTCCTAGGAACCCTGGGAACTCAGCTCACCTGGGCGGTGGAGGGATTTGAGAGGGACAGAAGGACAAGCCAGCCGATACCTTTCACCCGGTCATCTCTGCGTTTACAGAGAACTGAACAAATACACAGTTCTTATCCCGTGGGGCCTATGAATAGTACGGTGTGGAGGGGACGCAGCACTGGCCCCTTACATGGCGCGGCACCTGAGCTGCTCTCACCGGTACCCCCTCTGCACCCCTGCACCCTACCTGCTCCTGAGCTGCTAATGACTTGGGAGATTCAAGAGAGTCACTCCCGAGCCGGGCGTGGTGGCTCCCAGCATTTGGGAGGCTGAGACCGGAGGATCTGGGTTCGAGGCCAGCCTCAGCTACCTAGTGAGGCCCTCCGCAACTTAGTGAGACCCTGTTTCAAAATAAAGAATTAAAAAAAAAAAAATAGGGCTGGGGGTATAGCTTGGAGGTAGAATGCCCCTGAGTTCCATCCCCAGTACCGAAAAAAAAAAAGAGAGAGAGAGAGAGAGAGAGAGTGTGTGTCACTCCCAACTCTTCCAATTCCAAACCACAGTCCTGCCCGTGTCTTGATCTGCGTTTCAGGAGGGGTGACCTGCGCTCCCAGCACTGTCCTGAGACCCGGCAAAGAACCAAGGGAGGATCACTGGACTCAGCAGGCCGCACGTTACCTCCGAAGGCAGATCTCGCACTGCTTGAACAAGGCCTCTGCCAACACCACGTACTCCTACAGAGACACGCAAACCCGGGTTTCCACACCGCTTCTCTCCCACTGCGCCTAGACCACACCGGGGGCTTGTGTGCAGGCGCTAGGGTGCGCTCCTCGGCTCAGAGAGATGAAACGACCTGCCCAAGGTCGTGTGCAGAGGCGCGCCGTGTCGGGAGCCCAGCCCATGATCTCGGGAGCCTCGCTGCCTCTCGGGTGTCATGGCGCGCAGCGCTCCTCAGAAGCCCTGGCCACCTGCACGGGGACATGTTTCTGCCCGAGCATTCCTTGGCTCTTGGCCACTCAGCCCACAGAAAGGACACGAGGCCGTCCCTCCTTCTGCGATTCCTGGCATGAGCCTGCGGTGCTGAGTCACCTGTCACGGCCAGTTAGACTGTCCAAGTCTCTGTCCTGTGGCCAGTCCCCTGCAGGTCTTGACCTTGGTGGGCCCCCACGAGAATACTAACATCTGCAGCCCCAGGGTTTCACAGCTCGGAAGTGAGACCCCATACAAGATCTGCACACGGTGCTCCACAGAGGAGAGTGCCGTGCTCCTGACACATGGGCCAGGCAAGTGACAGAATCACCTGGGGGAGGGGGGCGCAGGGGGCAGGACAGCATGCGGGGGCCGCGAGGCTGATCACTGCCACAGCAGTCAGAAAACTGAGGCGCCCCATGGGAGAACCCACCTAGCTTCCAGAGGACTGTGTGGAGAGGACTGGGTCTCAGGACCACGCCCTCGTGCCGTGTGGCAAAGGGACACCCCCAAAGAACAAAGTCCGGGTGCCCCTTTGCTATTTAAGATTTGCATATTCTTTTTTTGTGTGTGTGGTACTTGGGATTGAACCCAAGGGCATTCTACCTCCGAGCTACACCCCCAGCCCCATTTTTTATTCTTTATCTTTGAAACAGAGTCTCACTAAGTTGTGGAGAGCCTCACTAAGTAGCTAAGGCTGGCTGAGATCCTCCTGGCTCAGCCTCCCAAGAACTGGGATGACAAGCAAGCGTGCGCCACCATGCCCGGCAAGATTTGCATATTCTTCTGAGGTTGAGGGGAACAAGGAGAGAGAGAGAGAGACAGAGAGACAGAGAGACAGAGACAGAGAGAGACAGAGACAGAGAGAGAGAGAGAGAGAGAGAAACAGAGAGAGAGAGAGAGAAAGAAAGAAAGAAAGAAAGAAAGAAAGAAAGAAAGAAAGAAAGAAAGAAAGAAAGAGGGGGTCACTCCACTGAGTCTTGGGGAGAGAGTTTCCCCCACTGAGGCCCAATCTGTGGCATTTCCAGCTGGTCCCAGCTGGAGAGAGCTGATCGCCAGGGCCGCTCTCCACCCCGGGCCCCCACTCTCCACCCCGGGCCCCCACTCTCCACCCCGGGGCCCAGGATGCACCCTACACCTCCTCTCCAGCATGTTCCATGGTGCTTTTTATAACTGTGGCCTCAGAAAGGCTCACTGCCGGTGTGTAGGAGGCCACAGTCCCGTGTTCCCTCAGCCACCCTACAGAAACGGGGTCTGGCTCTGGGAGTGGCACCATGAAGAAGTCATGAGATAATTCAGTGGGGTGCACGGTGATTCCCGGGGCCCCACAAATGTTAGCTTCCTACTTCCCTATGGTGAGAGAACGCACCTTAACTGATTGAGAAGGACAGCCTGGTTTCATTATAAAAACATCTCGGTGTCAGCCTGGGGTCGGGCTGGATGCATGGGAAAGGCACCAAGATGCCCCTCTTGGCTTAGGCAAGGCCGATCCTGGGGCTGCCTGGTTCTGCCGGCTAGATCTGCATTCCAGGGGACACCTGCTCCCCAAGCCCAGTCTCTCCCAGAGCATACGCTCCGCCCTCTGCCGATGAGGGCCCTTTTGCTGCCGAGCCTGGATTTGGTCTCAGAAACTTTCTTAGCAAGTCTTATCAAAAATGGGTACTGTTCCAATTTGTGATTGATTATTGTTAATTAGTTAACTATTATTAACTATCCACATGAATCTGTTATTAATCCCCCGTGTTGTTTAGAGAATAGAGGACCCCCGACCCAATCAATGTTCTCTCTCATATTATCACTCAGCCGATTTGGGCTGAGAGTCAGCAGGACCAGATTCGCAGGCCGGGCAGCCCCAGGAACGTAGAGGTGCGCTGGGAGGAGGGAGGGGCGTAGGGACTCAGGTATCTGAAAGTGGAATCATCGCCCCCCCCCATTTCTTCCTGCTGTGCTGTTTTGATATAGCCAGCACCCTGGGGATACACTGAGTGGAAATCATCTGTAATACACCTTTCTTCGATCTTCACACACCCTGAGCATCTCCTGAAGCTAACGGGCGCTACCTTCTCAGAAGCACTCATGGGCTTTATTGTGTGCTGGGCAAATCCATGCCTAGAGGTCAAAGTCCTTGGGGACAGCGCCTGTGCACACCCAAACCACCGGACAGCCGGATTTGCCTTAGGTGACCGTCTCCAAGGCTGGGGACCTGCTAATCCGAACATGGACGGAGCTGGGGATTTCGCATCTTCTTATCTCTTACTGTGCAGTCCCCAGCCTTATCTCTCTCAGCCGCTGCAAACTCTCTTATCAGACTTATGCCCTTGAACTTGTCATTGAACTGTATATAAGGCGTATATAATCAGGCATCAGAGCCAACAGACATCTTAGTGGAACAAGCAGGTAGCTGAGCTCACATCTGTAAACACTGAGACCAAAGAAGCACTGTCACCAGCGGTCGGTCACCTGAACAGCGACAAAGAGCTTTATCCTTGGTACAGAAGAAAGAGGAAGGAGCTGTGTAGGAAACCTCGGCCATAGGAGAAGCCATGAGCGGGGGCTCTGGGTCACATCAGACAGCGGTTCGGTCTCGTCACTTGACAGAGGTCCTCGTGACCCAGTGACACGCCAGGCACCCCCCTTTCCGGCTGCTCAGTAGTACTGGGCTGTTCTTTCTGCTGTCTGCTTTTCTGTGTCTTTTTTTTTTTTTTTTTTTTTTTGCGGTACTGGGGATTGAACTCAGGGGCATTCTACCTCCGAGCTACACCCCCAGCCCTATTTTTTTTTTTTATTCTTGAAACCGAGTCTCACTAAGTTGCGGAGTGCCTCACTAGGTAGCTGAGGCTGGCCGCGAACCCGGATCCTCCAGTCTCAGCCTCCCAAATGCTGGGATTACAAGCGTGCGCCACCACGCCCGGTTTGCTTTTCTGTGTCTTAAAAAGTACTTGGTTGCAGGTATCTGAGGTGTCAGACAGAGCTGGCACTGCACTGGGTCACTGGGCAGGCGGCTGACCCTCCTTCCTGAGCCTCAGTGTCCTTACTTTATGAATAAGGATAGCCTGAGATTTCTGGGCTGCCACCATGATCCGGAGAGGCCTGTGCTCGCAGTTTGACACACGTACCACCGTGACCCTGGGCTTGTGTCTTAAATTCCTGGGGAGTTTCTCATTTGTGTAATAATCTGAAAAGCCTAGAGACGCATTTCTACTTTCTGTTTTCTCCTCCCCTGCTTGGGCCGCCTGCGACGCTGGGCGTGGATGCCACCGGGCACCGTAATCACCCCGAGCTGCTGGTCTGGGTGTGAGCAGTGCCCTCGGTGCGTCTTCCAGAGATGAAAATTGGCTCTTTTTCCCTGTCAGCCCGGCTCACAGTCGCCATGCATCTTGCTCAGTTTAGCTAGTAATTAGTTTTGTATTACTTTACATGGTGATGCTAATACTGATTACAGGGCCTGATAACTTCAGTAATAAATACAACCCAAGGCAGAAAATTACCTTGCTTTTGACTGGGGAAGGCCGAAATGAGAAGCTTTCAGGAAGAAGCGGCGGCCTCGTGTGGAGGATTTACAGTGTACTGCCTCCACTGTCACGGACCCGCCCCACCGGACAGGCAGACAGGAGGGCAGGCCTGGGTATCCAGCCCGATGTCTCATGGGCTGGGCATGACAGGTCCCTGGGCAAGTGGCCAACCTCAGAGCCACGGCTGAATAAGTCACACACATTAGTGAGACTCTCATCAACCTAGCGAGACTCGGTTTCTAAATAAAAATAAAACAAGAAGCCGGGCGTGGTGGTACATGCTTGTAATCTCAGTACTTGGGAGGCTGAGACAGAAGGATCACAGGTTCACGGTCAGCCTCAGCTACTTAGTGAGGCCCTCTGCACCTTAGTGAGACCCTGTTTCAAAATATAAAGAGTAAAAAATAGGACTGGTGGTGTAGCTCAGAGGTAGAATGCCCCTGAGTTCAATCTCCAGTACCAAAAAATAAAATAAAATAAAACAGGGCTGGGGGTGTAGCTTGGAGGTAAAATGCCCCTGGGTTCAATCCTCAGTACTGAAAAATAAAATAAAATAAAACAGGGCTGGGGGTGTAGCTTGGAGGTAAAATGCCCCTGGGTACAATCCCCAGTGCCACAAAAATAAATAAATAAGTAAATAAAAATAAAAAACATATACTTAAAAGAACAAGAAAAAGCCCCAGTTCTGCCCCCACCCCCACACCTCACTTATCCAATGATCTGTCTCCCAACGTCATTGCCAAGGCAGATGAGGGGCCAGAAGCCAGGGATACAGGAGGGCCGGGCATCGGTGGGAACGCCCAGCTCAGCCTTTGGCTTGGGCCGCTCACCACGTGAGGCCGTTTCTTCTTGTTCCCTTCTTTCACGAGAGTGGGCTGAGAGAGGTCTTCTGCTCTGGAATGAGCTAAGTGTGATGGCAGGAGAGGAGGCCTCTGCCGTCTCCACCCGCCCCCTCCTGGATCCTCTCCAAGGCCAGGTCAGGGCGTGCCCACAGCGCCACACAGACACCTAGACTCGCAATCGACTCACCAAACCCTAGGACCAAGCATCCCGCAGCGACTCAATAGAGACTCAGGACGAACAACAGTCGCGGCGACGGCTGGCGCTCAGAGACCGTCTGTGTGCGCTTACAGCCTGGCGCTCACCAGGTCTTGGGGAACCGTGTTACTAAGAAAGGCCATGCCGGCCACGGTGGTGCACACTTGTAATCCCAGTCCTTGGGATTAGATTCCCTTCACTTAGATACACGTCACGCTAATCTCAGTCCTTGGGAGGCTGAGACAGGAGGATCCCAGGTTCAAGGACAGCCTCAGCAAGTCATGAGACTGTCATCCGCTTAGCAAGACTCTGTTTCAAAATAAAAATAAAATAGGGCTGGGAGCGTAGGTCGAAGGTAGAATGGCTCTGGGTTCAATCTCCAGTGCTACACACACACCAATAATAATAATAATAATAATAATAATAATAACAATAATAATAAAGGCCATGCCTGGCTGGGGTGCACATAGCTGACTCTAAGAGTGCCATTTCAGTCTTAATAAACCAACCTGCAGCACCGTTACCCGAGAGACAGGACTCCCGATCCTTCTCCAGCAGAGCCTGTGTCCGCAGCCCCTCTCCCTGCTCCCCTCTCCCCTCCTCTCCCCCTCCTTTCTCGTGCCTCACTCCTGGACCCCAATGCAACCTGGGGCCCTACTCAAATGTCCCTTTCTCCAGCTTCCTCTGTTCTGAGACAAGACTCCCTCTGCTCCCTGCCAGAGAACCCGTGCAGGCAGCTGGGTGTCACTCAGTCAAACGACACGGCAGAGCCTCGGGTCTTCCCACAAAGTATGTCACCCCAGATGCCAGATGGCTAGGGCTGGAATTTGCTCAGCATTGTAAGCCCAGAGCCGACGGGGTTAAACTCAACCCAGTTGGTAGCCAAGAAAGGGTTGTTAGAGGAAAGGGCAAGGGAATAGATATAGGAATAGGACCGGAGTTTGCATCACAGAGCTATCTTACAGGACCATCTAGCTTAACCCTTGTTTTTAAAAGGTGGACATTCGGCCGGGCGTGGTGGCGCACGCTTGTCATCCCAGTACTTGGGAGGCTGGGATAGGAGGATTGCAGGTTCACGGCCAGCCTCAGCTACTTAGTGAGGCCCTTTGCAACTTAATGAGATCTTATTTCAAAGTAAAGAATAAAAAATGGGGCTGGGGGTGTATCTTGGAGGTAGAAAGCCCCTGGGGTCAATCCCCAATACCGAAAAGAAAAAAAAAAAAAAAAGGTAGACATTCAGGCTCCAAGAGGTTGGGAGTCTGTCTCAAGATCCTCCACCAGTACCTGGTGTGACACTGGGTAAGGGTGCTGGGGTTCAAGGTCATCATCACAAACTTCCCCGGCCCCTCTCATACCAGCATGGAAGGCTGGGGAGCTGCAGCTGGCCCGGAGGTCAGGGAGCCCAGCCCTGCCCTGCGTCCCCCGGGACTGGGATCGGAGCCCTGCTCTCACCTTGCTGGGGGGCTGCGATGCCAGCCCCTTACTGAAAACCACAGAACAAGACCACGCCGCATGTCTTCCCGTCTGAGGACAAAGTTCACATGGGCCACGGCTTTGCCTGTAGCGGGCTGTCAATCACGAACTGGCATTTGATTGACTGACTCATCGAACGTGAGTGTCGGGAGGACAGATGGCCCGGCCACGTGTTCCCCTCGCCCACCTGTCTGCCTGAATCCTGCAAGCAAGCAGGACCTAGACCCCTCCACGTCAACGTATGTTGATCCACAAACTCTGCAGCCCTGGATCTTGTGTCTCCTGTCCCTTGGAAGAACGGAAAAGCCGAGGTGCCTACAGGCAGACGGGAGGGGGGGCTGTACCTGCAGTGCAGGTAGGAGACAGACACCAGGCAACTTGGTCGCCCTTCCTGAAGCCCAGCGGTGTTTTGTTCGTTCACAGATGTGTGTGGCACTGTTTGAGATACTTTGGGATCGTCAAGAAAGCAGGGTTCCTGGCCGGGGATATCCTATGGAGCTCAGATTCAGCCGAGCCACACCCACCCCCCATCCCGGGCTCCAGGGCATGCTAAAGGTGAGACCCACCTGTGCCAAC
>PVLC010011890.1:0-29841 GCA_004027655.1 Graphiurus murinus
AGTCAACATCACTAACAATCAGGAAAATTCAAATCAAAACTACACTGAGATCCCATCTAATTCCAGGGAAAAAGAAATTCATTAAGAATACAAACAGTAATAAATGCTGGTGATGATGTGGAGAAATAGAAAATCATATACACTATTAGTGGGACTGCAAAATATCATAGCCTCTATGGAGATAAATGTGGAGGTTTCTCAGAAGATTGGGAATGGAACCACCATATGATCCAGTGATAACGCTCCTGGGAATATATCCCAAAGAACTGAAGTCAGAATATTATAGCCATACATGCATATTCATGTTTATAGCAGCACAATTCACAACAGCCAAATTGTAGAACTAGCCTAGGTGTTCGTAAACAAAAGAATGATTCACAAAACTGGTATATCCACACAAGGGAATTTTACTCAGCCATAAAAACGAACAAAGTTATGTCATTTGCAGGAAAAGGGGCAGAACTCAAGAATATTACGCTAAGCAAGATTAGCCAGTCTCAAAAAATGAATAGTTGTGTTTTCTCTTATATGTAGAAGCTAGATAGAAATCGGGAACAAGAGTAACATCAGGTAGAAGATCAGAGTCTCCAATGGAGTGATGGAGAGGGTTTAGAAGAGTCAGGAGGGGGGACAGAGATGTAAGGAATGTGGCAGTTTAAATAATTCTATTTACATATGTAAAGTTACCATTACCAATCTCAAAGACATGTTCGGAGAGGAGAAGGCAGGAAGGTGGGACTCAGAGGAAAGTGCTCCAAGAGTGTGTGCATGTATGTTCCTATCACTCTATGTCTCAGTATGATGTGTAAAATTACAATGCACCAAGTAAAAATATAAAATATACAAACAATAATGAGTGCTGGTGAGATGTAGAGAAATAGGAACTCTTAGATGCTCTTGGTGGAATTGCAAATTAATACAAATACGGAGAACAATATGAAGGTTCTTCAAAAGACTAGAAATGGAGCCACTATATGAACCAGCTATACCACTCCTTGGTATCTCTCAAAAAAAATTGAAGTCAGAATATTATAGTGATACATGCATACCCATGTTTATAGCAGCACAATTCCCAATAAATAAATTATGGAACCAACCTAGGTGTCTTTCAACAGATGAATGGATAAAGAAAATGGGGTGTATACATACAATGGAGTTTTATTTGGCCATAAATAAGAATGAAATTATATTATTTGCAGAAAAAATGGATGAAAATGGAGAACAGTAGGCCAAGTGAGATCGGCCATTCTGAAAAAGTGAATAGTCATTTGTTTTCTCTCATAGAGAGAAAATAGAAGACAAGAAGGAATTCAGACAAATGAAGAGAGAGACCAGTAGAATAGTGAAAGAGAACTGGAGGTAGAAGGTGTGGAGGGGGGAAAAGGAAGATTGAGGAAGAAAACAGTTCCACTAATGCTATGTTCACATATGAAGGTATCACTCTCAATCTCACTAACATATATGGGGAGGGAGGGAAGGATTAGGGGTGGGGGAATGCAGAGGGAAATACATCAAGTGGCATATGCATGAATGAATGTATCACTTTGAATCTCACTATGATATATAATTACAATGCACCAATAAAAGTATAAAAATTATATCAATGATGCTGTGGGGGATATGGAGGAATGGAGGTGAGGTCCAAAGCTTCATCAGTGGTAGTACTGATCCTACAGACTTATGTCCTAATATAGTGCTTACACCAACTCCCAAATATGTCAAACCCAATTGTATATTAAAGAAGAAGGAACTGACACCAGACCTTGTACAAGATCCATATAATTTAGGTATTTAGGCATAAATATTGGCCCAAATCCTATGCCAAACAATCCTTGGAATGGCTTGTTATTACCCTTTCTCCATGCAGTTACCCATGTAAACATCTGTGAGTTCCTTTAGGGAAGGACTTGGGAAACTATTACTGTGCATATCTCAAATAGATTCATTGATGTCAAATAGTCCTTCTTCCTAAGGACTTAGCCACCTCTTCAGGCAATATTCTTGGTTCTTTGTGAACTTTAACAAAACAGACCTGCCATGGCTAGACATTTAACAGCCTTTAAATGTCAGTCAATATGACTATCAAGCTCTCATTTGGTGCTTGATTTTGAGGTGAGAGCATCTTTGAATGTAATCAAAGATGCCTTCATTCCTGGATGTCTACTGCATTTACTCACCAACTGTATGTTATTTTTCTATAAAATACCCAGTGGAATTTAGCGATATGCATCCAATCCCCCCATTTTATACATACTATTTATTCATCATATACATTTTTCTCCAAAGCCTGATACATCATTCATGCAACTATATTTCCTTCCACCAGTTCACCAAAGTAATAGGAATTGGGGGCTGGTGCTTGTCAATGCAATTGAAAGAGTAGACGTTGAACAATAGAAGCTTTAGAGTTGTGGTTTAAGGAATACCCACTTAGGAGTCAGAGGAGGAGAACAGAAGGAGCGATCAGCTGGGGAGGAGGAGAAGCAAGGCAATGCCTTGAGGATGCTGTGGGAGGAGGATTTCATACAGACAGCTCATCAGAGAGACAAACCTACCACAACTCCCATGAGCTCATTTGCACAAGTACTACACTGATAGTTAATTTTCCCCAATTAATGTTTTTATGTTTTTCATTCATTATTTATGGCAAATGTAGTTGCCAGATCTTTGATGCTATCTTCCCTCAAGGTTAGAGCTTATTTCTTTAAACATACACACAAACACATAGTATACACACGCACACATACACACACACATGTATATAAATAAATATATCAGGAAAGACTATATACATATAGTCTTTATATATAGTCTCTGAAAGAATATATGACAATACTAATCTTTAAGTGATTTTTTTTTTTTTTTGGTGACCGCAACATCACATGTACATATCTCCTCATTGCACACCAATTGAAGGGCTCAGTAATATAGCTAATGGCTTGTGTCCAGGACAGAGATCTCCAGAGATGCCCTATGGATTTGCATCCCTCAGCTGTGGTCAGAAATAATGCCAATTGGTAACATCATAATGCTATGATTCCAGACCTAAATACACAAAGTCCACTTAGGGGAATGGGTAAGCTTATTATTTTCACATTTAATAAAGTATGCATAGCTAATTCTTTCTAAAAGCTAGAGCAACCCTTTCTCTCCAGCAATTTTAGAAACCTTAAAGCCATCAACACTCACTTGTTTCATATCCAGGTTAAGTTTAATTATAACCTACAGTTCCCTCTTTCCTTACTAAACCGGTATCCCTCAGAACCCCAATCTAGGTGCCACATGGTCTAGGCTTTTTCAATGACAGCTCCTTTCACCTTCTGGCTTTACCTAAAATGTGAAATCACTTCTGCTTCCCTTTCATTTTGAGACAATCATTCTTTTACATATTCTGGTCTAATTCTCAGCTCTTTGCCCATAAAAAGCCCTCTGTTCCTTCATGTCATTCTGTTTATGGACTGCTTTCTGCCTATCACCACCATTATCATCATCATCATCATCATCATCTAGTCACATCCACATCATGTTTTAGTTAAAAAAAAAATAAAACAGACTGTAGCAGCTGGCACACATCTCTTCTCTCCTCAGAACACTCCCAGCTCCAGGTGGATGACTTTCCAACACAGCACTCAGTCCATGTCCTCCCCATCTGGGCACCTTCTTTTACATTTTTCTTCCCTATCTGCAAATCACAAACACTTTACTACCACTAACAGCCACTCCACTTCTGAAATTAGAAAAAGAGTTAGACATTGTCTCTGAGTACCATACTCTCTTACAGTAAACCCTATCATACTTCCTACAGGCAGTTGCCAAGAAAATGTAACCTTCCAGTCCTGAGGCTCTGACACCTTTTATTCTATACAGTCACTCCTATCTTTATTTCATTTTCAGTTGAGCTGGAAGACCACGGTCTTTCCAGGTAACTAATGGATAGTCTGGCTTTCCCTAGTTTAACTGAACTAGGATTAAACCCAGTGGCGTTCTACCTTGAACTACACCCTCAGCCCCTCCCCCCCCCCCGTTTTTTAAAAAATAGGACCTTGCTAAATTACTGTGCACTGGCATTGAACCTGTGATCTTCCTGTCTCAGCCTCCCAACTATTGAGATTACAGTCATAGGCCACTGCACACAGCTTCTGGAGACGTCTCTTAACTGCAACCCTGATCTCTTTACCTCTCTGCTTTTAACATTCCAGAGGTTCCCACATCCTGAGATTGCTTACAAGGACATGCTTTGATTTAGCCTTTGCTTTCACCTTATACCTAGTCTCCAATTCCTTTATTAATTTCTGTTCCCATCCTACTTTGATACTCAACTACTTTCAGTTCTGAGGATATATCCCCTCTTTTCCCCTCTCCTCCTCCATTCTCCCCTCCTTTCCTTTTCCTTTTTCCTCCATTTCCTTCCCATTCCTTCTTTCTCTCTCCTCCCCTATCCATCCCTTACCTATCTCCTTCCTTACACACTTTTTTCTACAGGGTGATCTCTTTCCTGGAAGATTTCTTTCTTTCTGGGTTTCTCCTTATTCCTCCTATTAGTCCTTCAGATATCAACCCTTCCAGAAAGGCTTCCCTGACCTCTAAATCACTTTAACTCACCCTTGCCATTCACATATACTACTTTGACGTTATAAAAGGTATCATTATCTTAATCAGAATTGCTGAAGTTCTTTAGTGTTGCACATGTGATGGTCCACCCATTGCTCTGTTTCCCACTACACATGTGGCCTTGTCCCTCAGGCTCCTTCACAGATTGGGATTTCCATAAATAACTGAAACACTAAGGCAGCTGGTCAGACCCAGCTACAAAGAGATCCGTTGTTCAAGACTGTCAGGTGGGAAAACAGAAACCAGAACCACACATTTACTGGCTCACAAACTTACAGATGCCAATAAATATAATTAAAGTTGCTTTTAAGAGTAAAAGCCACTGTTCTCACCTTATCCCCTTATAAACTGTATCTTTCATATTATTATGAGTTCACTTTTTCTCTCCAGTCACAACACATTCCTAAACATCCCTCAGTATACCTTCATGTCTATAGATAGATAGATAGATAGATAGATAGATAGATAGATAGATAGATAGATTTCTTCTCCTTAAAAATTCATGTCCCCTCCTATCCATCTGGAGACTTCCAACTCAACTTGAATATTTAGCTCAGATTTCAACTCTTACATGAGTCTAGTTCTTTTCTCTGAGGTCCCTCAACACTATATCAAAATTTTCTCAGAGCACATGGCGTGTGTGTGTGTGTGTGTGTGTGTGTGTGTGTGTGTGTGTGTCTCCCACTGAGACCATGTTTTCACAGGCAGAACTATCTATTCAACTTTATGTCCTTTAGGATTTGTACATGGAGGAAGAAAGAGAGAGGGTTTCAATAATCATGAAAAAAATGTGCTATGGCTCAAGAATCTTTCCTCAGGTCTTTCCTCACAACTTTCATCATTTCCCCAAATTCAGTACTGTTTTTCAAGCAATCATCACAATCGTCAGCAAATCACCCATTAAAATCCACGTGCCATATATTTTGCTTCTAACTAGTCAGTATTTACAGACAAAACTGTCTTAAACTGTATTGTTTATATTTTCATGAGACACAAGAATTCGCTAAAGGCAAAGTTGGTTGTTTTGACCATACATTTCCATTTTTCACACAAAGATGGTGATGCAGTTTCATTCTGAAATAAACCACAAGCCTAACTGAGAATTTATTAGAAGAACATTGCTGTTTTGTATGTTTATTTCTTCTTGTCCTACAAAAACTACTATCATCTTAATGAAAGGTGTGAAAATGAAAAAGAAACAAAAAACTATTTGATTTTTACTCTAGAATTTTATTAATGACTAACTTTCTTGAAAATTGAGTTTCATTAAAGTGTTAAAGTCTTTGGATTGTTATTTTCTGAGCTTTGAAACAATACATTTTTGTTTTATATGTTTTATTCTCCCTGTCATTTGAAGTAAAATTAGACCCTTAAAATTAACTCTCATATTCAGTATCCAAATAAATATTTTCAGTCAATCTAATTTTATCAACCACCCTATGACTTTTACAGTGTGTCCATAAAATAGTGGGGAATCAAGAAAGATGAATTTGGTGTCATTGGATAATTCGGCTTTGCTTTTGCTGGAATAAATTAGAAGATCAATTGCAATAAAGTATTTAGTTTTTTGATCACTAAGTATTTGTTGGGTGCTTATTAGGTACCAAGAAATATATTTAAACTTTGGAGATCAGCATAGGGATGCATCAGTGAAGAGTGGAGACACGATCACTGCCATCATAGAATTCCCAGTCTAGTAGGAGTAATAGGCCATTAAAGGTGAGAGCTACAGTTCAATATGATGAGCGCCATTATAGGGAAAGCATAGGGTGTCATGGAGGCTCTCCTGAAGCTTGTATCTACTAGGAAACACTTGCCAGCCTTATCACAATACAGAACTCCTGAGTTCCTTGTGGATTCTGAAGTGGCTGAACTTGAGATATAGTAGATGATAGTCAAGAGGAAAAGTAAGAGGGTCCAGCTTCAGGTCACCATTTTGAATTTCCATAAATAAATAACTGCAACATTGAGATAGCTGGTCAAACCCAGCTGTAAGGAGATGCATTGTTCAAGACTGTCAGGTAGGAAAAACAGAAACAAAAAACACACATTCTCTAGCTCTCAGACTAATAGATGCCAACAAATATGGTTAAATTTGCTTTTAAGAGTAAAAGGGGGAAACAGGTTTTCAGATCCCGCAGTGTTTGACATAGAGTGAATGCTCAAAACTATTTACTGGATAAAGATGTGAATAAATGTACAGGTTTTCTTTAAAATCCATCTCAGTGAGTCACTGATGAATAATGGCTAGGTATGGATGGATGCTATTCAATGATTTGGTCCAGAATATTGCAAAGAGTAAATGCCAACTTCTTTAGGAAGGCTTGGGCCTTAAGGTAAAAGATCTCACTAAGGCAGCTACATATGAAAAGTCAGTATCCATCTTTACTTTCCCTGAAGGTTGGTGCCTACAAAGTTGACCCCTCAGGGGTCAGTTCTATAATTCATAGAGACACCTATAGCTACATTCACAAATAGATTATCCCAAACAATGCAAATGTGTCTCTGTTAGGCTTTACTGAATTTTCACTCAAATTTTATTTCTCCAAAACAAAAAATGCCTTGGGATTCTAAAATGGCTGACTTTTTATGCAAATATAGGACAGATCTGTCAGTGGTATGATACTTTTCAGAATATCCAAATCAGTCATGCCCTCAAAATTAAAGCTATTCTATTATGCATTGGAGATATGTAGTTCCGAGACTTTACTTGGCAAAAAGATCTGTGTCTTTGCCAAACCATTTAGCAAGTATTCACAGCACTTCAATCTGTCATGGGGTATGTTTAATAAGGTGTGTGATTCTACTGCCATCCCACTAGGCTGACTGAAGCTTGTCACCTGCTGGGTGGTTACAATCACTCTTTCAAATAAGAAGGGAATAAAGGAGTGCTCTGTACCAAGAGTGAGACCCCATTTGGTGGAGAAGCATACAAAGATAGATCTCAGGAGCTAAAACTAGAGGAATAGGACAACTGACATACTCAGTTGAAAAAAAAAAAAGGTAAAAAAAAAAAATGAACCACACACAAATGCCATCAGATTCTCCCTCTCTGCAAACACAGTAAAAATTAAAATCCAGCAGTTCAGAGATGTCCAAGAGATCATTTGTCCACCCTGAAGCTTCTAGGTAAAATTTTATTTCAGCTTTATAAGTGAGGAGGCACAAGTTGAGAGAAGACAAGTGTATTGCCCAGAGTCAAACAACAAATCAGCAAAACATTTGAGTCTAGAAATAATGCTCTTACCTGAAAATGCCCATTACAAGGCCTCTCAAAATTTTCCACATAAAAATTTTTAATTACAGAAGAGAGTATACAGTTAACCCAAGGGAAGGGGATATATCCCATAGCAGCTGGTCACAAGCATGAAATTTCTTTAAAACCACATATTGCAATTCTTCTGAATTTCATACTCAGTGAAGCATCTGGTTGGCTTAATATAAATTGTTTTTTCCTCAAAATTGCTAGACAAACTGATGTTTCATGGAGATATCATGTTTATTCTGTATCTTTGCATATCTCTAGGGTTAAGGGAGCCCAATTTCAAGCAACATAACCTGTTGCATGAGAACACAACCCTGGTTTTCTGGCTTCTTTCACTGAATCCTAGAAAAGTCTTGTCATACAAACACCATTTTGCCACATGTAGATTTGTCTTTTGAGATGAATTCATGGTGGAACAGGACAAGGAGAGAATTACTTTCTTTATACAGCTTTTGCCTTTTAACTCCAACCCTATAACCTAGAGAGTCTTTCCCCAGCCTTATACCATAATACCTCTGGACTGGCAGATGAGAATGACAGAAGAAAAAAATCAAGCTAAGCATGGTGGCACATTTCTGCAATCCCATATTTGGGAGACTGAAACAAGAGAATAGCAGGTTCCAGGCCAGCTTAAGTGACTTAGTGAGACCTTCAACAACTAAGAAAGACCCTGTTTCAAAATACAAAGGACTTGAGGTGTAGCTCAGAGGTAAAATGTCCCTGGGTTCAATCCCCATTATGACAACGGTGATGAAGAAGAAAAGAGGAGGAGGAGGAGAAATGAGAATTATAACTCCCTGAAATACATTGTCTCCTCACTTTCAAAATTTGTACATAAGAAGTATAATAACATGAAGGCTCACAGAAACAAAATTGGTCAGGAACACAGAATCAGGTGGTTAGTAGGGTTACTGGTTCCATTTGCTAACTCCAAGCCTCTTCTCTTGGGAAAAGTAGTATTCTATAGTAGGAGTCAAATTCCTTCTTCCAATATCAATTCACCTGTCTTTTTCCAAACAAAATTTTATTACAATCATACCCCAGCATCTAGAAGAATTACTTTAGATGTAAAATATTGGACATAAAAATGCACATTAACAAATTAATCCATGAATGCCATCTTACCTTTCAGTGTTCTACTTTGTTGTACTGTACATACAACGACCACTGCAAATTCATGTGAAGGTTCCTCCACTGCTGGAGCACCCTAGGGAACAGAACCTGTGGTGGCTAATTTTATGTATCAAATTTTTTTTCTGTGCTGGAGATTGAGCTCAGGGCCATATCTGCTTAATTCCTTGTGTCACATTGGGGCCGTAGGATGTCCAGATATGTGGTCAAACATTACTCTGCCTGCGGTGTGTCTCTGAGGATGTTTATAAATGAGATTACCATTTGAATTAAACTGAACAAAGCAGATTGCCTTCTCCAATGTGGATGGGTTCCCGCCAGAAAGTTGAATGCCTAAAAAATTAAAAGACCAAGTAATAAATATCTCCCCACCCCTGCCTGATCTTATACCATCAGTTCTTCTGGTTCTCAGGTCTTTAGACTCAGACTAGAACTATATCATCAGCTCTCCTGAATTTTCAGCTTGCTGACTGTAGATCTTAGGTCATCATAGCCTCCATAATTGCATGAGCTCCTAACATACAATAAATTTCAAAGTCATCAATCTATTCTTGGTTCTATTTCTCTGGAGAATGCAGATACAAGACCCCACTCCTATACTTAGCACCAGATCTAGGAAGACTTGCAGCCAGTGACTACATCACTGTAATTGACCCAGTTGTGATTATACGGTAAATATATTTTTCTCTCATTGTAAAATGTTTACTTTAAAATGACAGCATTTAGCAACTTAGTGGGACCTTGTTTTTAAATGAAAAATAAAAAGGGCTGGGGGTGTAGATCAACTGGATTCAATCCCCAGTACCAATGAATGAATGGATGGATGGATGGATGGATGGATGAATGAATGAATTGACAACATTTACTTGGTCTGTACTATCTTTTATAGCTGTTGAGTAACTAAATTTTATGGTACATCTATTACTAATATACTTGGATCCCACAGAGGAATTTATATGTGTTTCTTAAGTTTAATAAAATATTATGCATATGCTTTTTTATGTTTTTGGCAAGATTTCCATTACACTGGCTTGCTTCAGTTTATGCATTTTTTATTTTCTATTTTAATACAAGATTTCCTCCCTGGGATTTCTATTAGTAATGCTGGAAGACTTGGAGCAGGCTTTTAGAAATAAAAGTTGTTATTTAAACCCTTCCGCAATCTATAATTAAATGCATGGCAGTGAAGGATGATACAGTACATTTAATAGATGAGGCCAATTACAGTGGGAACCTTAAGGAAAAGACTTGGAATTCCGTCCCTAGAGTTTGGGCCTTAGAAAGTCAGCTAACTCCCCATCCCCAATTCTTATAGCAATACCCAGGAGACACATGATCTAATAAAGGAAGACACGTGAGCATGGGGCTGTCTCTCCAGTACTCAAATATTAAAATAAAGCAATTTCCCCCAAGAACTTGGGGAGGTAGTGAAACTCTCACAAACTAGAAGGGGGCCACCAATGTCTCCAGTCATATTTTATGAGCAGCCACTCCCTGACTGCTGAAAAGGAGGGCATTGTCTGGGACCCACCCCTTCCATCAGCCTAAGTTCCCCTTTCTGCATCTGGGAGAATTTTCTGCTCCCATGTTACCATCGCTCACTCCTGGCTGTCCACCATGCCTACTGTAATAGGCTGGGTGCATATCCCAAAATAGTACCTCCATCTTCTCTTTTGCATTGTATGCCAAAGGTCCAGAGGGAAATCCTGCATGCTCTGACCCATGTAGTCTATAGCAATGAATGCCTCATTGTGGTTTGGCAGAGAAGGCTCTCCTGTGTACCAAGCCCTGAGATCATGTCAGATTATACAACCATGTAGCAAGTGCCACACGGTACCAGTGATATGCAGGGAAATGAGACAAGGTCCCTGTCGTGGAAAGGAAATAAGACACAAGTGGGTCATTTCTGTGTAATTAGTAGGTGTCCGGAGGCAGGTATGCTAAAAGCTTAGAACAGAGTCACTTGCTGGGGCCCAAAATTCAGAAAGGACCTTCTGTAGACAAACATCGGAGCCAAGTCTGAAAGGAGTTGGAAATCCAAACGAGACAAGTGGAAAGTTTCCTTCATTCTCAGATAGTACCATCTTTAACTTCTAATTTGCTTTTACAAAAAATAGCCCAAGTAACATAAAATGCAGATCCCAAAGCTATAGGTTACAGTGTCCTCATTGCTGGCATTCTCGGTGGTCAGGAGCACCCCACGACACAATCCAGGGAGTCATCTGCTTGATGGTGCAGCCTCCTCAGCTCACCTCACACATGTCCCCAGTGTTCATTCAAGGTATTTCACAAGACCACTGTGTTCTCCCAGTGCTGTTGTGAGGAATGAAGCCTAAAACAGGCTTCTCCTAGGTGGGGGAGGCAGAGATACTGGGTAAACGCTTAGTCCCCAGAGAAGAAGTTCCAGAAAGACAAAGCCCTGATTGTAAGGGATTATTTTCCAATATTTAGTGAACAGTTACTAGACCCAATTTATATATTTCAATCCCACAGCCTAACTGGCATGGGAAGACAAAGAGCCTCAATTTCCAGGTTTATAAATGTTGGGAATGGGATAGTCTCACTAAAATTATGGTGAGCATTGGTGTGTCTGTTAAATGTGTTTGCTGCAATAATAATACACACCCAAAACTCCTTTGACTATTTAAGAGAAAACTTTGGTTGCAACTAAACCCCATAGCCTAGCACTAAGACCAATTTTTTTTTTCCCTTTAGTAAACCAATTACAGTCCTGGAGTGGGTGAAACATCCCAAGAAAAAGTCTATAAGATCATATAGTAATTGGGCCAATTTATACTAGGTAACTGAGAAATGACTAAAATTGTCATTTCTCGTGGTTAGGGCTGAATAGGAAAGAATGTGATTAATAAATAGCTCTAGCAGCAAACAGAAGGTACTTACAATGCACGAATGCTCTGGGGAGATGAGGTATTGAGAAAATCATTACAATAAAGTATAGGCAGGCATTTTGCTTAGAGAGGTTGAAACAACTTTTCAAAACATCACATTAAGGGAATGTTTGGGCTGGAATTGCTTATTAAGATTTCCTTTAAGTGGTCATTCAATTATAAGGTCAAATTCTAGATATGTTAATGTGAACTTCAATCAAGGAGATTTTTTCAGGGTGCATGAAAATCCAGGACAAAGACCCAGGCCAAGTCTTTGAACTCTCCTCCCAGCTTCTGTCCAGAGACAGCATGAGACATCTGCTCACAAGCCTATTGACACAGTTCCTGTTCTGCACACAGTTCAACCCAGGAGGGAGGGGAATCAGAGGGGGGGGGGACAGAGTCAAAGTGTCCCATTATCCATCCTGCACAAACCTTAGGCTCCAGGGAACTGCTTTTCACAAGTTGTTCAGGAACCATACCCCAGTGTGGTTCCTGAACAGCAAGAGAGCAAAAGCTTTAAAAGGGAGAAGAGCAGGAGAGCAAAAGCTTTAAAAGGGACAGGTCTCTGGCATTAGGAAGGGGGGCTCTTTCAATGGCTTTAGCTAAACCATAAAGCTTAAGGATAAGTTTATCTTGAACTCTCTTCATCCCGTCAATCAATCGTCCTACCTTTTTCTTCCTCAAACAATTCTGCAGGAGACATCTGTTGATTTTGACTATCCCAAATCATTCCCCTCTTGTTGCAGAAGCAACACCCCTTCTCCTCTGGAAAACTCTCTCTCCCACTCCAGACTCCTCTGAGGATTGCTCCCAACCACCACAGTACTCTCTCACCCTAGCCACAGGAGAGCCTTACAACACAGGTATGGCTCAAGGTGGTGCCCCCATTCCCCTACCACAGTGATGGGCCCAGAGATGATGTCCCAAGCCACATCCTTTCCTCCAGGTGTTATAGTTGGGTGCCTCATGTTGATGATGACATGTTGGATGATGCCTCATGTTGATGGTGCCTCATGTTGATGATGGCTGTTGGATGATGACAGCCTGGAATTGACTATAGTCCTACCCACTGCCTCTCTGCCACATGGAGGAAGCCTGTCTGTAACTGAGGAGTACTGACTCATAACTCCTTCTCCCTATCTCTTCCTTCTCCTATTCCTTTCCTGTGCTTCTTTCCCCCAGAGCTTTGTTCTCAGATTGCTGACAACTAATCTCCACCAGAGACCTATTTATAAGAATGTTGTATGCTCTAAATAGAGTCAGCTATGGGATCCCATGAAAAGAAATATATCCAAAGGAAGGTAAAAATGGTAAACATTAGAAGCACCTTTGATTATCTTGGGAATAATCAAAGGTGTGGAGGACATTCAACCTCAAGAAGAGAAGACTGTTGCAAGGAACAAATATTGACTGCGAAGATATTCAGTTCTATCCTGTTCTACTAGGCTCAGAAAACAGAACAAAGACCAATAAGACCAATGCATGGAAACTACAAAGGGTAGACATTTTAACAATATAGATGGAGAATTTTAGAAATATGATTACCCTAATATGGAAAGTACTTAATGAAAGATAAGGAGTTCACTGTTGACGGAAGTATTCAAGGAAATGCCAGACATTATAAATATTTTCAAGAGATTTTCACATTGGAGTATAAAAAGAAATAACTGGTGTGGATTCTAAAATCCTAGCAAGGCCCAAAGTAATGGTTTCAATAGTAGAACGAAGCTACATGATGAGCAAACTTTTTAAATGCCCCATCTTCCCTAGTGAGAGCAGAGAACCATAGTGGGCATTTATTCCCTGTAAGGAGCCTATCTAGATACTAGACTGTCTGGATTCCCTGGAGCATGTCTATATATTCTAAGTCCAGGTAGAGATATTGCTGAGCTAGACACACTATTGACCAAGTAGGTTAACTTCTTCTGAGTTATTAGAATAGAAAAGTTAGGATCTAGTAAGAGATGCTGGTAACATGGAAGCATAAATCAGAAAAAGGAAAAAAGAAGGAAGGAAGAAGGAAGGAAGGACGGAGGGAAGGAAGGAAGGAAGGAAGGAAGGAAGGAAGGAAGGAAGGAAGGAAGGAAGGAAGGAAGGAAGGAAGGAAAAGAAAGAGGGAGGAGGAAAGGAAGTGAATAAAGAAGGAAAACTATTACTTCAGTAAAATCTGGATTATTTTGTTTATAGAGAAATGCGTTGATTCTGGATTTTTGGAAACCCTGTGCATGCCTTCCACAGATGTTAATGGGGATCCAGCAATCTAGGTATAGAATGTAGATTGATTATGTAGGTATTTTTATTATGCTTTAACTGTATACATTTAAACTGAGCCTTCCTTAAAATTCAATAAATGTAATTTTTAAAAATGAAAGGCTTTCAAAAAGTGAACTCAGGTTAAACCAGGTTCTTAGAGTCATTACAATCACTGTCATGAGGATGAATTAAGAAGGTTGTTCTGTTCTCCAATTTAATAACACTTCTGACTGCCTCGTAAATTGTGTGATATATGATAATTTGGCATCCAGTATTTGATTGGCTTGCTCCTCCAACCCTTTCTCATAAATTAATGTCATCATGAACACAGACAGGTTCTTTCCTCCTTTCTCTGGGTTCTTTTCAAATAGCTATTAACCCTTGCTTGCCACAAATACGCTATTAATCTAACAAACACAACAACAAAAACTATGGCCATTAATGACTCACAAATATCTCTAATAGTTAATGTGGCTAGTTGCAAACAATGCAGAAAAGAGGAAATTTCTGTTTTCTTTTCAAATAATCTAAATAAATTTTTCATGTGTTTTCCATGCACCAGGTATAGAATTATTGTAGCTCGTAATTATATGAACCTGACGCTGCCTCTATCAAAGCTTCATACTTAGTTGGGGGGAGAAATACCTTATAGGAAAGATATTCACAGAAATCTAGGTTTTGATGCATTTGTTGTAATCAAGCTAGTGAGGGAGACAGATTATTAAGGCAACAATTCTAACACAGTGGTGGGGTATTGGGAGCGCAGTGTTACATCAGGACATTAGAGAACACCCAACCCACCCTATGTGAGGTCAGAGACATACTGAGAGTCTTTATGAGGTCTCAGAGATTGTAAGTAAATTGACACAGAAGGGAAGTTGCTAGGAACAAACATGTTTCTTCAGGCAATCACTGCATTCTTGGAGGTAAAGAAAAAATACATGAGGATGAACATTATTTATCTAAAGAAAGGAAAGAGGTCTAGAGTGATCTAAGCATAAAGAACAATGGAAAAATTATGAAACATATGGCCAGAGAAGTATAAAATAGTCACATTTTAAAATGTTGTATAAAATATTTGTTTAGATTTTATCCTAAGAGCAACTCCTGAGCAGGGCTGCTTTCTGGGAAGGAGAGGGGCATGAGCAGATTTGTACTTTTTTTAAGGCTTGCTCTGACTATAATAATATAACTGATTTGGATGTGGCAAACCTGGGAGTTTGGAGGTCACTTTGACTGAATTTGTAATCTGAGAGAGAAATGATGGTCACTTGACCTTGGTAAATTATAGGGAACATGGAGAGAAATTCTTAGATTTGAGAAGTATTTAGAAGGTAGACACAATAGGATTAGATGATTGATTGGATGTGACAAGTGATGTATAAAAGAGGATCAGTGATGATACCCCTATTTCTGGCTTTGGAATATTGGGGGTTAGGGTGTCATCATTCACTGAGATAGGAGCACTGGAGTAGGCGCATGTTTGTGAGAGAAATTAGGTATCTAGGTCTGGCTATATTAGAGTTGAAAATTTCCCTGTAGAATTCCAAAAGGGAGATATTTGGTAGGCAGTAGGATAAGGTCTAAAGCATAAGAAAGATCAAGGCCTCTGGAGCAACTTGCTTCTTGGGGGCACACAGAAGGAGGGAGGTGCAATAAGGCAATGTATGATCAGGGCCTTAATTATGGGAAATAAGACTGTAACATAGAAAAGAGGAAAAGTACACATCCAGTTGTTAGAATCTGAAATGGCTTCATGGAGACGATTTGAGGCCTTTAAAAATGGTAAGACTTCAGTAAGTTGTTAGAGAACAAGTGGGCTGTTTAAGGTTGGCGAGGCCTAAGAAAAATAAAATGTGAAAAAAAAGATCATTTTTGAGAGAACTATAATATATCTATTTGACTATGATTTAAGACATGTTTGTGGGTGCATAGCAGAGAATATAGCTAGAAAGAGAATTGACATAATATTTTAGAGAGAATTGACTGAAAGGCAGGAAAACTGGACTTTCTTCTGAAAGTGATATGGATTCTTAGCCAGTATTTGAAGTGGGGAATAATGGCCTCATGAATTTCACAGATCACATCTCATCAGGCTGAGCCTTCATGACGAAAGTGAGATTAGAGAGGCAGCAGTAGAAGGTAAAATTTTAGAATTAGGCTGGATTATGACCCCAGCTTTGGCACTCAGAAACTACGAGATTTAGTTCCCATTTCCTTGGGTGTGAGGTAGGCAATATGATACTCAGCTCGAAGTCACTGTGAAGCTTAGAAGACATAGGTTTAAGATACTTCCTGCATAGGAGAAAATAGGCATAGGAAGAATTTTTGCGGGCTGGGAGTGGCTGTGGTTGGGTGCAGGTCTGTTGTTACCTACTCCTTGACCAGGCTGGTCCCTCAGATTAAAGTCATACTAAAAACAGCAACCATGCCTGCTGGAGAAGGCATGCCGGCTTACTATGGAGAGAAACGTGCTCTTCCTCAAGAAAGTATACTATTTCCTGTTACATGAGAGAGAAGAAGTATCAGAACTAGTAGACAGAGCTTCAGTCACTTGTAAATTCATGTTCAGGTGTATTTCACATGCACTTGTAAACAACAGAAACCAAAAATTAGTAACTGGGACCATGATATAAGTGACTTCCAAGGACACAGCTTCCAAAGTATCCTGAATTTAAATTTGAGCATGGTGGATATTTAAATAAGATATTGAGTTTTTCCCAGATGTATGATGATGTCATAGTATTGATCTTAGAAGACCCAGGAAGCAACTATTTGCCATACATCAGAGATCCTGTCTAAACTGCATACAGGAGGTTGAGGACACAAGACTTATGAAGTACACCCTGATGGAGAACACCTGGTACCATAGGGATTCATGTTTCTTAGAGGTCAGTAATACACTCTGCTTTTTTAGATATTTAGAATAAAGAAGACTTCTACTCATATTTTGGCCTTAGAGCATATGAGAACTTAATGCAGTAAAATAGGATATTTCAATGAAAATAACCATATCTTCAGAATAGAGAGAGAAATCAGAAGGCATCTACAAGCATTGCCATTAATTATCAAAGCCTGAAAAAGGTCTAAGATGTTATCCTATTTGGAAGCTAACAAGTTAACTTGCCACAGTTTCATGGATGTTTTCTTAAGTCAGAGACAATAAAAGACTTTGTTACTCACAATAAAAGCTGTAGCTAGAACATCAGCATGGTCACCGAGCCCAAATTACCTCAGGGCAGCGTAGGTGGACCTCCATGGTTGCGCACAAAGTGGGTTGCATTACAAGAGAGGCATACTAAGCCTGGAGAACCCATTCCTCCACAGTAGTAGGTAACAAAGTCTGCTTGCTGTCTTGGAGGAGACATTACCTCATCTTTCAAGGTTGCTTGCTGCAAACAAACTTTGAGAAATGGCCCAGATAAGGGGCCATCAGGGCCTCACAATCTTGGTATATCTGGCAAGATTTATAGGAGCACAAGAGAAAGAGTAAATCCCAACACAGAACCCTGTCCTTCTATGACTGGTTCTAGCTGTGTAACTCAGCACCCCAATTTATTCTTTCTCCTTTAAACCAAATAGTCTTAGTCTGAAGGCTAAAGGGGTCTTCGAGGTTCACTAGCCTGATACCATTCTGAAATGGCCTTAATTTAATCAACCTCATTAAACAACTTCTTAGTGACGATAATATGATAACCAAGGGTCAAATCTACATACACATACACACACACACACACACACACACACACACACACACACACACACACAAAATTTAGCTCCTTTTCAGAGTTATCCCTGGCTTTATAATGATGAGATCAGAATATTCCAGCCCTGGGGAAGAAACTTCTGTTAATCCTCAAGGAGATCACAATCTTCCACATAAATCAGAGTAATACGGTAAATTTTGATAAGCACAGTGACACGTGTGAAGCTGCATTAAGTCTTTTGTTCTCCCTGGGGAAAGGAAGAAAGGCTTCCTTACGTGATCCAGCAATATCAAATTATCTGCCATTTTTTAAAAAATATTTCACATCCTAAAGTCATATGTAGGGTTGTTTTGTGGAAACTGAGCTGATGAATAATTTAGAATGGTATCTTAGCACCTCTCCCTGCATATAAAAATGTAATCTGACTTAATTGTATGTTGCCATGATAACATTAAGAAAATCCCCAAGGGGTAACGGGGACATGCCCAGCTTAATGAAAAGTCAAAGGATATTACTTGAATTTATATGAACTCCGTTTTCATGCTTGGCACTGCATGTTTTCCAAGATGTAAGGCTAGCCTCCCTCTCCTGAGAGTGTGGAGTGGCTAACAGTGTCTGTGGTGGCTTGCCTTTGCTTAAAGAGGTAATTAACTGCTTATCATGAATTTCTCATTTGGAAATCAAGAGGCTTATGGAAATCCTTTGGAACCACAAGTTGGGATTCATGCAACTTCATTATTCATTGAAATCAGAACTCTTTTGATAGTGACATGTTTTTGTCTTTGTTTTTCTAGTAGTGGTGTTTTTTATTTTGTTTTGTCTTTGTTTTTCTAGTAGTGGTGTTTTTTATTTTGTTTTGGATTTTGATTTTTTTTTCCTGGAGCATTCATAACAATGACACCCATTCCCCGCTTTGGACCATGTGCTTACATAACAACTAAGTAAGTGCCTGAAGGGGAAATCGTTCAACAGAAGCAAGAATTAACAGGGCAAAATATGTCTATGATTATATGAAGAAAAATTGCACTGAGGGCTAGCCAGAGCACAGAAGGATGAGGTCACCGCTTATCTTTATAGCAGGGAACTAAGTGCTACAAAAGTCAAAGTCAACAGCCTAGAAAAAAACTGGAGACTATGAAGGATCAGACGGTCCATATTATCGGGGTTCCACAAATAAGGAGTAAGGAGTAAGGCTGAACCTTCAGAGTGTCAAGAGAAACAGATGGACAGAGAACACTTGAATAATAAAAAACTCAAGTCTTTCTACAGCTCTACAAAGAGCCCCAAGTATGTGTGGTTTTACTTCCTGGATATACATACCATACATACTTTATCTACTACTTTTTCCTTTCTCAGTGGTAAGGCTGTGCTTTGCAAACTCGCCATTGATTGAATGCATATTAAGCTTGATTGTTACTCAAATATTTTTATTGCCTACCCTCTCATTCTCTTCCAGCCCCCAAAATATATACCTCACATTCCAGTCTTGCCTCCATGGCTCCAATCACAGCTATTTCTTTGCTCTGTTCCCCTTCCTCATTTTTTCTTTTTCTTTTTTGTTTTTTTCCTTGGCTCCAGGAATTGAATCCAGGGGCATTCTACTTCCAAGCTACACCCTTAGGTTTTTATTTTTTATTTTTAAACAGGCTCTTGCTAACTACTGAGGATCTTGCTAAGTTGCTGAAGCCAGCCTTGAACCTGCCTCCTATCTCAGCCTCCCAAGTACTGAACCACCAGGCCAGGCTATGTTCCCTCTTCTAATCCCTCTCCTTTCTCTTTCTCCTACTCCTCTCTGCCTATCAAGAAATATCTGTTCTTCATAGCACAGACATTTCAATTGCTAGATCCTATAGGAAACTTCCCTCAATTTCTGATAACCTTTTCCTTCATTAGAATTCCTTATTCCTAGCCAGGTATTGTAGCACATGCCTGTAATCCCAGTACTTGGGAAATGGAGACAGGAGGTTAGAGGCTAGCACAGTAACTTAGCAAGACCCTTTTTCAAAATAAAAAGGGCTGAGAGTATAGCTCAGTGGTAGAGCACCCTTGAATTCAATTCCCAGTACCAGGGCAGGAAGAGGGGGAGAAAGAAAAAAAATATTATTATTCCTTCATCTGTGTTTTCATGAGTTTTTGTTATTATTTGTATTATAGTACTTACTATACTTTCACTCTGTGCTTAGGTATGTGTATATGTTTTTAATTAACAGGATTAAATTATTACTAGAGCATAGGATACATCTTTACATCTTTTTCTATACAAAACTTGGGACAGTAGACTAAACTTAGTGCATGCCTTATAAATCTACACTAAATATTAAGTTAAATTTAAGATGAACACTGACCATCTTGGAATGAGAAAATCATCCTGAATGTCTCAGAAATCTGTGGTATTAGAATGCACAAAGTTGTGCTCCCTAGCCTGAAAGCTCTGTGGGTTTCCTCAAAAGAGTGAGGCCACCTCAGTACCAGACCAACTGTCCTGTCGGCCATACTGAAGGATGTGTTGCAAGCAATAAGAGAGGCATAAATCACATATAAGGTATGAAGAAACAGATTTCTCATAAGGTAGGAGAAATGTGGGACCAGCTTCCAAGGCCACTGGCTGCAGCTCATCACCTGAGACGTCACCGTGGGAACAGAACGGTCCATTATGGTGATATGCAGTGACACATCTGGCCCAAAGTAAATGCTCTCTTTGCTTCTTAAATGTCACAATGTTTATTTTCACTTGAGCTGCCCCTTTGTGATTTAGGGCACTTAAATGTCTCAACCTTGCCAGGTGGCAATCACAGTAAGTCCCTGTTTAGTCTCTAAAAATGACAGAGATATCTTGTATTGGATAGATGAAAAGATAGAACACACCGGTGGCATCATGCTACCCAATTGCTCAAAAGGCCCCAAACTGCCCCCTAATCCTTGAGTTACAGGCCTGCCTGGTCACTAGTCTTCTTTAGTCTGCTTTATAAGAGTGGTACCCTTTTAGAAAAAGATGGTATGGAAGACCCAGAGGAAGATAAAGGTCCACATAAACCTCAGCTATTGGTCTGTGAATCTTTGGCATTGATAAATAGAGTCCAGGGAAGTCAAGTATTCAGATATATTCTAAATATATTCATTTATTTGGAAAATGAAAACTAAAAACAAGTCAAATAAAGGCAGAAGAAAGCTTAGTTTAATGTGGAGGTAGGGAAGGAGGGCAAGTTACATAAATTGTGGCTGGACAGTTGTAACTCAGGTTCCATATTTCAGATCTGTATAATGATGGGGAAGATCCAGCTATTTTGATACCGTGGGTAGATTTGGGGACTGGGATGAACAACATTGAAAATAGTTTTAGATAGATATTGAAATAGAAGGGAAGCTAAAGAGCAAGAACAAAATACTGACTGGTGATTAATAATTTAAGAAGGCAGTAATAAGTTTTAGAGGTAGTAGAAGATGAAGATATGGTTATAAAATAAAAAGAGTAAACAGAAAGCATGAATTAGGACATACAGAAAAAAATAAAAAGACATCAACCCTAGAACATTGTCACTCTATTCAAATGCAAATACTCAAATACCCTTGAAAAAGTCATGTTAAGTGATGTCAGTCATTTACCTTCATGAGGAAACTTTCATATTGAATTCTGACAATAGTATTAATTTGGGGATTGGGAAATGGGGACTGGGAGTAGGGTGTGAAGTCTGAGGTAGTTAGAACTGGCATGAGAGGTGGGTTAGAAAGAAGCAGCACCCAAACCTTTTCCCATGAGTTGTCAGGAAGAAAGATAGGACTGAGTAGACGAATGTATTTGAAGAGCATGACTCTGAATGAAACATACAGGGGAGGGACAAACATCTTGGGTCTCCTACTATCCTGTAATATAGAGGAATGGAGATTTGGTTCCCCAGGCCACCATGTCATATTAGGAACAAACTGCTGCCCACAGAAGCTACATTACAGAGGTAGAGCCTTAAGCAAAAGGCATGGCATATAAGATGATTCATGTTGTTGTTTGCTCTTTACCAGAGTTAGAATGTCACCAGCAGCCAGGAGCTGCTGTTGCATCCCTACTGGTGACAAGGCATTTTTTCATGACCAGGTTGATGGCCTCAAGAAAAAGATCTAGAACAGTGGTCCAGCCCTTGGGCACCACTGTCCTTTCAATAATTGAACATCGTTTGGATTAGGACAAACCTTTTGAGAAGCCTGTGGCTCCCGCTGAGTCCAATGTCCTTAGACAGATCCAGCTATCAAGAATCCTCACAGCTCACTGCCCACTGCTGCCACCTGTTACCAGGCTATTTCACAGGCTTTCCAGTCCCAGAAAAAAGGCAAACCAATTTGGAACCTCATTCTGGTTTGTGGTCAGATGCTTTCTAGTCTAAGAAGTCTACTTCCCAATTTGTTTTCCTTAAATACTAGGGAGCCTCAAGCCAGTCCTGATTCTTTTGCACAAGTGACCAGTCTGAGATACTGTATTTCTCCACCAATCTCCTTTGGTGTCATCCATGAAACAAGCAATAAAGAAAACTAAGGGCAGACCTTGTGTGAATGCCAAGGATCTGAGTCTTTACCTATCCTCACTGATTGGTTAGAACTTTTTGTTGTTCCTTTTATCTATTTCTTTTTAACTATGGCTAACTTCACCACAGAAACTTCTCCAAGGCTTTATAAGCAATTCTCAATGGTGTCTTTGTCAGCTCAAAGGTATTTAGCAAGACACCTTTTAAAAATATAGTCATTTACTTTTTTACCCTTTCACGATAGCTTTCTGTTTCTCAAATTTCTTTTATATTAATACAGGTACCATTATTGCACCAAATTCCACAGTGTACCTCTTCTCCTCAATAAGAGAGGCAGAGATGATAATTGAAAAAATATCAAGACTGACAAATTAAAATTTCTAAAGGATTTGAGTTCATGGCAAGATCTAATTTATCCTCAAGGACTCACTGTTTTCAAGGTAAACCCCTGTTTAGTAATGTAAAAAAAATGAGGAACTGTGATACTTGGGATAAGAACATGACACTCATATGGGTTTATGGCAGTGATTTAAAAAAAAATTAGCTCTCTCTGATGTCAGCTACAAAGCCTCCATTTTTACCCAGCATCTGAAATTCAGCATGAATATGGGGGCTGTATATTCAAGTCAGAAAAGCTAAATGCATTGAGTGACAAGTCATAATAAAAATAATGAAATCTAATAACATTACTCTGTGTTTACTTATATAATCCTCCCACAGCAACTCCACAGACATCTTAATTTTCCTCATTTTCTAGATTAGAAAACAGGCTCCTGGGTGTTAGATAGAGCATTAGCATTCTATTACTGTGACAAAATGCTTGAGAAAATCAACTTAAAGAAGAAAAGATCTGTTTTGGCACATAACTTCAGAGGTTTCAGTCCATGGTTGACTGGTTTCATTGTTTGGGCCACAACAAAGCACAACATCATGGTAGGGAAAATGTAATGTAACAAAACTGTTTACTAATGGCAGCCAAGAAGCTTAGAGAGAGAGCAAGAGAGATAAGAAGGAGCCAGGGTTACAATATGCCCTTTAAGGGCATGCCTTCATTGACTTACTTCCTCTAACTAGGCTCCACTTCCTAACATTTCCACCACCTCCTAATAGGGCCTTCAACACCTAGATCTGAGAGGACATTAAAGACCCAGACCATAACATTCCACTCCTGACCCCCAAAGGCTCATGTTCATATTCTTATTCAAAATACATTTAGTCTATCTCCAAGAGTCCCCCAAGTCTGAATAGTTCCAGCATTGCTCAACAATCCAAGTCCAAAGTCTCTTCTGAGGCTGAAGGAATACTCTTAGTTGTGATCCCCTGTAAAATAAAAAAAATAAACTTTCATACTTACAAAATACAATGGCCAAGGATAAACATTCCCATGCCAAAAGGGAGGGATAGGAAAATAGAAAATAGAAATAAGATCAAAGCAAGACTAAAACTCATCAAGGCAAACATTAAATCCTATAGCTCCATGTTCAGCATCGAACACACCATGGCATGACATGAACTCAAAAGGGCTTGGGCAGCCCTGTCCCTATGGCCTTGCTGCCTATGGCCCACATGGGATCTCTCTTGGGTTGGCTCTGTTTGCTGTCTGTGTCTTCTCTCAGCAGGCTTTTCATGTTCCTTACATATCCAGCTTCCTGAGGTCTCCATTTCAGCTTTGGCCTTGCTCTCACAGCTGTCCAAATAACCCTACCCAAGTCTGCTTGCAGGGACTCCAATTCTGCTATACACTGGCTGGCCTCCAAGGCTTTCCTTTGAAATCTTTGTGGAAACCTCAATTACCCCATATCTCTCCTATTCTGCATGCCTGCGAAACCAGCACCATGTGGATGATGCCAAGGTTTCTTGCCAGCATGAGTAGTTTCCAGGCTTCCTTGGACCATTCATGCAGTGACCATTGAATGCCTGGACAGCTGAACACAGGGAAACAATTCTCTAGGCAACCTTTTAAAAGGAGGGTGCCCTGGGTTTCTGTTCTTAAAGCAAAGTATTTTATTTTACACTTTTATACCAGGAGCCTGCAGTGGGTGATATCTGGCCAATTCCTGAAGTGCCTTCAAGGCATTTTTCCTATTATCCTGGTGCAAAGTACTTAGCTTCTTTTTAATGGCACCAATCTTTTTGGCACCCCCCTCCTTTACTACAACTTTAAACATCCTCCTTTTCTAGAAAAACTACAAGTTTCTCAAATCTTTCTGTTCTGATTTTGGCTCTCAATTTTCACTCTAAATCTAGATAAAAGCAGCCAGAAATACCCATGCCACTTCCTGAATTTTATACTTCCTTGAAATTTCATCAACCAGATAAATTGGTTCATCATCTTACTTGGCCTTACACAAAGTCAGTCTTATACAAAGTATCCAAGCATGGATAACATTCAGACATAATTTTTTTTGCCAAATTTCATGTAAATGGCCTCTAAGTAATTTGCAATAGTCTTCATTTCCATCTGAAACTTCATAAGTACAGCTTTTATTGTTTGCATTCCTATCCGTATTAAAGTCTTCTGAACTTCAAATAGAATTGCTCATTAAGCTCTGCTTACAGCATTCCGGTGCTGCTCTATCTCACTTCTCCAAACCTTACCCTATTTATCTTACAAACCAATTCCAAAGATTTCTGAACCACATCATCAGGTATAGTCACAGCAACAATCCTACATCTTAGTATAAATATTTTGTGTCAGTCCACTTTGCGTTACTATGACAAAATACTTGAGAGAATCAATTTATAAAAAGGTAGAGTATAGCTGCTCACCTAATGGCAGCCAGGAAATAAACAGTGGGGACAGGAGGCTAGAGATAAGATATACCCTATAAGGACATGCCCTCGGAGACATACTTCCTCCAGCTAAGCTTCACCTCCTAATGTTTTTACCATCTTCAAATAGTGCCATCAGCTAGGGACCATCCTTCAACACATGAGCTTTTGGAGGACACTTAACATCCAAACCATAACAAATAGTCTGTGCAAATTTGATGGGTTGCACAGGATCTATCCTACATCAGAAACCATCTCACTGATGTTCAGAGGCTTCCTTACCTCCCAGGACATCATTCTGCCTCTTATTTGGGCCCTAAACCAGCAATCAAATCTTCTAGCAGTCTTCAGCAACAGCTTACCTTCTTCACAGGCCAAGTGTGAGCTGCTGAGGAGAGCACTTTTGGTACCATGTGTTCATGTCCATTCATGGATCTTTGTGTTTGAAAAATTTTAACATCACTAGTCTTACTATGAATGCAATTTGCCCTCTAAGTAATGGCTAGAATCAGAGTCTGCTGCAATGAAAATGTTTAATTATGGAACTAGAAATCCCTTGTTCAGTTACTGTTAGGATATCACTGAACCCAGGAGCAAAGAAATCACCTTTTAGAGAAATGTTTAAAATTGTCAGCAGCCTGTGCTTGCCAAGCTAATGAAGGGAGAGCTAAGTTGAAAGCTTACAAGGAAGGTAACAGAGTGGATATAAAAAGATACCTCCACTGCTATAGTTTGGATCTATCCCACTAAGTCCATATGTTAAAAGCTTGGCCTCAGCCCATGGTGCAAATTTTCAGAGGTGAGACTAGTGGGATATTTTAGGTCACTGATGGTATGCCCTAAAAGGGAATTCTGGTAATCTTGTCTCCTCTCTCTCTTTTACCTTCTGGACATATGGTGGATGTGCTCCACGCCATAATATGTTGTCTTCCCACTGTCCCCAAAGCAGCAGGTGGATCAGTCATTTACTGAAACCTCTGAGACCATGGCCCAAAATAAACTTTCTCTTTTTATAAGTTGATTATCTTTGGTGTTTGTTACAGTAATGGAAGGCTGACTAACACATCCACTTTATAATGAAATAGCCTCATAGGAATCTGAGCTTCTCTACTGACAAGTTGTATGGAATGAAGCATAGCACTTAATTTCTTTGTACTCTATCTGTAAAGTCATAAAAATGATACTCTATCTTTTTAGGGTGACCCCAAGATATTATGCTGGGTCCATATTAGGTTTCAGTAAATATGAATATTAATAACCTTCATTTCTATACCCCTTGCAAAATAAATTTAAAGGAAATGGCTGATTTATTACTACACACACATACACACAGTATTAAGGTTCAGTTAAGATAACCTGTATTTGATTAAATCTATTACAATAAAGCAAAATTATAATCTATAGAAGCTTTAAATGCCTAGCATTTTTACTGTACTTGTCAAATATTATTCAAATATGGTAAGGGCTGCCACATGAGGCCGCATGAATCCTCTTCCATGTTCATAAACAGAACAACAACTTTGAAGACATGGCCCAAGGGAGTATCTTTCGTACCTCATTCTTGGTTCTAGTGAAAGTAGAAAGTAGTGAAATTAATTGCAAATCATAAGCAATTATCTATTGTAGAATGAAATGAAATGGAATACAAAATGTCAGAGTGCATCCCACACAGGTGATTTTTTAAATAAAATGTTTGTTTGATTTTATATATGTGTGTATATCTTTATAGATGTACATGTGTATTAGGTGGCACAAACAACCATATTTCTTACTGTGGGTTCCAATCAAACAAATTTAAAGCCACTACTCTAAATGGTAATCCCAAAGCCTCAGAGTCAGGGCTTTCTCAATGACTAGAAGATTCCAGAAATTTGAGGATGGTCTTTTAGAAGGATGCTAGTAGCACTTTGTGTAGTTGTGTTTTGGGCATAAGAACTTGGTTCAGCTTATTACCCATGAAACTCTACCCTGTCATCTTTAACTCTGTCCACAGAAATGGCCTATCCATCCACAATGATTTTTACTTACAGAATGGATAAATGGAATTGTCAGAGTATAGATGGCTTGATTCTATTTGCAAACAACTATGGTGCGGGCATAGACTTAGTGTTCAGCATTTGTGCTCATTTCATTTTTTCAGGGACTCTTCGTGAATTCAACCAAAATCATTGTCCTTCCACCGATCTCCAGTCAAGACTGGCCTGTGAAAGGAATGGGACAAGAAGAAGAATTTCTTGGAAGCATATACTGACTTGTTTGGTCTCTTGGGATTTTCTGATTCATCTAATCAAATAATGGTCTCTTATGTTTCTATTTTCTGTTCTTATATCATAAAGGTAAAAGAAGTGTGAACTATTGAACTGTGATTTTAATCTCAGATACTTGTTAATATCATAATTTCTTCTAACAGTTCTTGTTTGTTTTTAGTGCTTGTCTGTCCTCTTATACCATTTCTCCCTTGAGAAATCTGGGGGCGAAAACATAATATATGTGGTTTTCCTCTAAATTCAGTTCTAGAAGTAATATATATGCATATGTTGTTTCCATAAAGGATGCGTTTATTTCCTGACCTCAATATAATTTGATTGGTTTTAGTTACACTTGTAAGGAGAAAATCCCTAAGAGAGACCATCAGATTAGATAGAGAATGTGTTAATATAATCAGGGCTTCTAAGAAAAAGCAATTTTGACAGATTAGAAATTGTATCTCTGTGTGGGTACTGCCCAAGTTGTCAAGCCCTCTTCCTACAGTGACAGCAGGCTCGCTCAAACTTCAGGGACACCCTGTCTTCTTATCACATTATAAAAAGCCAGCCTGGAGCTATATTTGGACCTTCCTGTCAGAGAAGACTAAGGAAGAAGAAGTAAAACTGCCCACTTGAAGTTTCCAGCTACTGTTGATGATGCTTCTAGAAATTACCCCAGAGGTCCCATTTTACAGAGATAGAAGGTAAGGTACAAAAAGAATAAAAAGCTTAGCCTATCTTTCTGAGGAAGGGACCTCTACTCTTCACATGAATGTTGACAGTGTTTCTGTTTCCCAAATTTGTCTCAATTTGGAAAGTCCGGAGAAACTACAGTTAGTTAAACCCATCAGTGAAAATGAGACCCAGCTCCTGAACCATGGAGGATGTGCAAAGGAAGATCCATTTAGCCTTTCCTCTCCCCAAACATTAGGGAACCTAATGGGAAAGTAGCCACCAGCTCAGGGAGAAAGACCAGAGCAACACTGAATGAACAAAGCAGATACTTATATAGATCACATCCAACTCTGGCATCTGCAAGGGCTTGGCCAGGGAGCATCTCCTAGGAAACCATCTGATAACACTGGGAGAGACAGGCTTTAACATTAAAAGAGCTGCAGGGAAAACAATACATGTTATCTAGGAACGAACCATGTCTCATAATGCAGCAGTCATTTCTTGTACAACAAATAGGCCTGCACTGCTCTCACGGACGCCTGTGAGCTCAGAGCAGGGCATCTTGTGCTCCCTAGCAGTCTGGAGGGCAGCACCTCCATTTACCACATGAGGTGGAAGAAGCAAAGCTTGGCCTGTTGGAGAACAGGAAACCCACCTTCCCAGTCTACCCTGGGCGCAGGAGACAGCAACAGCAATCACCTGAACTGCAGAGAAAGCATGAGACTGGGATGGAGAGTGGCCAGGTGCTAATCCTACAGAATGACCAGCTGGTAACATAAGAGTCAACAGGGTGGTGGCTGCTGACAGTGTCCCCAAATTCTCAAACCTTCTTCTCGTCTTTGCCTTCCCTCTCCTCTTCTAACCCCCCCCCCACACATACCCATACACTGTCATATACTCCTTTCATTTCAGAAATCTGCTCTACTAGCCCCTTTTGTAAAATTACTTCCAAAATTCATTGGGAAGTTAGCTTTAAAAAAAAAAAAGTGTTAGTCTCTTTAAGGACATTCTTTCATTCATTCATCTGCCTCTTTGATCAAGAAGGATGTGCAGAAGTGCCTATTGTTGCTAAGCAGAGGCCAGCTGAGCATCCCTTGTCCAGCGCCAAGCACCACATCTATGGCAGCGAAGCAGACATAGGACCTAGAATGTTAGTCCTCTCACTGATGACTGCGGAAACTCTTGGTTGCTCAGCAACAGGTAGTGATAGCACGATCATAAATAGATATACTTCAGAAAATCTTCTGAATCTTGTCATTTACCCATTTAAAAAAAAAAAAAAAGAAAGCTTCCTTGGATACTTGGAGAACTCAAAGGTTGTTTACATGTTGTTGTTGTTACTTTGCTGAGCATGTTGCTGCTACCAGGTTTGGGACATGTTTCCTTCCAAATGCTTCTCTTTCTCACGAGTTTCCTTTTGAGAGAGTGAGCATTACGGTTGGAATCTGAAATGTCCCCTAGTGGCTCCTATGTTGAATTCTTGATCACCAATGCAGCGGTGCTCGAAGGTGGGGCTTGTGGGAAGTTATTAGGTGATGAGGGTCTGACCTTATCAATGGGTTAATCCACCTGGATTTGTAATTTGATGGGCTACTGGGAGGTAGTGAAAACAGGATGTAGGACCTAGTTGAATGGAGCGGGTCTTTGGCTCTCTTTCTCCTTTCCAGTTATCATTAGATGGAGCACCTTTTCTCCACCCAGCTCTCCTGCCACCATGTACTGCCTCAATGAAGACCCAGACACAATGTACAGTGGAGCCAGCTGGCCATGGGCTAAAAC
>PVLC010011890.1:29941-45966 GCA_004027655.1 Graphiurus murinus
TCTCTCTCTCTCTCTCTCTCTCTCTCTCTCTCACACACACACACACACACACACACACACACACACACACACACACACACTTGTTCACTGTCTCTTTTATTCCACTTCCACCTCCGGCTCTCACCCTGGACACACTGACCTCCCCTTCCCCTTCTTCTGCTAAATTTAGAGGCAAGCTGTCTCCCTGGTGTGAGAGGTTGGGGGGCTGTGGCAGCAGGGTACTGAGCTGATCTTGAGTTGGCTGTTGGCAGTGAGGGAAGGACAAATGTCAGGGAGACCAACTCCCTGGCCACCCTCCCTCCGGCCTCAGCATCCGCTCCTCAGCAGCCTCTCTTGACAGGCAGGGTAAAAGGAGGAGGGCACGAGGGCCTTTGAAGTTTGCCTGCCTGTCACTGGAGCTCAAAGAGACCAAGGGCTTGTCAGAGCAGAAGTCACTGGGGCTCTCTCCCTTTCCCAATTAATTCAGTTGGCTCTGGAAGGAAAGCAATTGTGATCTGCCCAGAATGGAGTCGCAAACTCAGCTTACTGGTAGAATGCTGCTGCATCTTAAATCCTGTTGAAGCACCAGACTCCAGCTATGGCAGGAGAACTCTATTCAGACCTCCAAGGGCAATATCCCCCAGGCGTCAAACCCCAAGCTAGGCATCCAAAGTCCAGTGCTGGCCACTATCAGGAATCCTGGCACCAGATCCCTCCCTTTGTTTGAGCTTTACATCCTTCCGTCCCACAAGCCTACCTGAAAAGCAGCAGCAGCCATTTATAACAGAGTGGGTGAATTTTGTGCCTTTTCTGAGGATGTTTGGAAAGGAAAAACACAACTCTTCCAAGGGGCAGGGGGATCTCAGTGCTGGAATGGCATCAGGCTTAGTACCCAAAAATGGAGGGAAGAAGATAGAAAATAGAACGTCCCATGACAAAACCAGTTCTTCCTTTAGAAGTTGTGAAGATTCAGGTCGGTGGGAAGAAAATGGTATATCTTTTTAGAAAGACAGGGGGCTAGGGCAGCAGTGTACTGGGTGGTATAGATGGCAGTGGTTTAGAATCCAAAAGTCCTGAGTCCTGGTGTCAGTCTTTTCTCCAATAGCTAGATGGTTATAAGTAAGCCACTTTAGTTCTCTTTGCCTTAGTTTCCAAATCTGTAAAAATGGGGGAGTCAGGGGGACCTCACAAGAACAGTGGGAAGCCCAGTGTCAGTGGTGGATGGGGAAGAGCTGTGTAGGCTGTGATTTGGGAGCTGTGGTCTTACGGTTTGTACTGGCAGTCGAAGGCCATGCAGAAGGAAGTGGGAGGAGAAGTAATCCATTAAAGTCATAGTCTGACAGACAAATTGAGGTAACAGAGCCGAGCGCAGCTTTGGTGATTCAAATACTTCGTACCTATGGGAAATGTCTGGTGGCCATGTTCCTGCTTCTAGCCCTGTGTCATTACTACTATCATTTCAATTAAACCTGGCATAGTTAAAAGGGAGGACTAATTGTACAGTGTGCTGTGTCTAGCTCCTGCAAAAATGCAATATATACAGGAGATCATAAATGCCTATGAAGCACTGGGGTGGACAGATATTCTATCATTATAGGTTATAACAACGACACATGTTGAAATTCCGTGTTCTCTTTTCTCATGCAATGACAACCTTTCACTAGTTTGACCTCAGATGAACTGTGCAGGAATGTCATTTTAAGAAAATCAGAGAGTCGTAAAGTGGTTGAGATCGGTGTTTCTCGTGTTCCATCCCTCCAGAGACACAGTTCCTGATAACTCTATACTTGACTCTTGGCAGAAGTGATGATTGTGTACAAACTGGAAATGACTCAACCTGGTTGGAGATTCTATAATATGTCCAAGTACCAAGAAATTGGAGAATTTGGGGGTGCTCCACGGGGAAAAACATCAAGCGTGTATTTTGCTTATGTCTCTCTGTTATGAATGACAAGCAGCTATAGCAGCTGAGTCTTTTGGCTTGGCCAATACAGTGACTGCTTGCTGAGGACCATAAGCTCAGAAAAGATCTTTAACTGCATCTAGAGCTCGTCATCTGGCCTGGTCTAGCAAGTGTCCTTCAGAGAACTGGGATGACGCATCCAAACCACAGGCCTCACCTCCAGCTAGTGAGCCAGCCTCAGGGTACTGAAGGTTGCTGAGGAAGTGAGCAAATAAATTGGCCCCTCTGCCTATCAATGTGGCTTCATTACTTGGTTATCTGTATCCATTTACAACCAGGTGTTATTTATATATGAAAGCCATCATCACTAAAGAACCAGCCCTTATGTGGGTGAATCATTCATTCATTAAACAAATAGTTACTGGATACTCAGTGTGCTTCAGGAGCCTGGGGCAGACACAGAGTTAAAACGAGGAGAGTGTAAGTCTTACCTGCTAAGAGTGGGCAAATGCTATCCATAAACACATGGACAGAATGCATTAACCAAGTCTGATGGCAGAAGAAACAAAGAGTGTCTAGAGGTACCCATCAGCAGAGAACAATGGGGACACATTCCACGGCACCACCTCAGCGGGACCAAAGCTGCCAGGCCAGCTCTTTTGGCCTGGAGTTTTTACTCTACCTCGTGGGTAATGAAAGATCAGGCTCTCCATAGCTCTCTTAGAGAAGCTGCTGCCAGGACGGCAGGGATCGGCCCCCACCAGGACTCAGGGAAGCACACTCTGACTTTATGTCCTCACGTAGAGCGATGGAAATGAATATTTAAAGGTATGGAGTCATAAAACTGTGGGATATGAGAAAAACATCAGCCTTTGAGGCCTGGCTGCGACACACTGCTCCATAATACGCGTGTGTTTACTGCTCCCCAACTGCTTTTTGCTCACTCACAGAAATGCCACGCCCGAAACCTGGCATCATGCCCTTCACCCTCGAAGTTTAAAAGTCACGGAGCACAGTTCTAACTGTGGGGTCCTGCTCAGGCTGCCTGAGGCTGAAGTTCTGCACATGTGAATGGCAGGGCCCAGGATGGGAGACAGGGCTGGAAACAGACCTTGGGGCAAGGCGATGGACTGACAAAAAGAAAACAGATTTAATGTTCTATTCTCATTGATTTTCTCATGGCAGCCATTAGGCAAATACTTTCAATAAAAGTTGCACAAGTTATAGCTCAGTGTTTTCTTCTAGATTTATCCATTAACCTACTAACTTCCTAACCACAGTGTTTGGCAGTGTTTTAATACAGACCTATGTATGCATGGACCTACTCGCAGACAAAGACACACATGAGCACATACCTGTGCAGACTCCTAAACACACACACACAGGCCACTTGCTTTGTAGATAGTTCAAGTGAACCTTTAGTTTCATCCCGACTCCTTTGCACTGTATGGACCATCACAACCCTAGCATTTCAATGGGACAAAGCTCTGGGAGGGAGAGCCTCATCTCCTGCAGCCTTCCCAGGGTCATGGTTTTATTAGAAAATCAGAGATGCTCTCTGCAATGGAGATTAATATTTTAAAATATGGAGTCATCCTTTTGTATAGCAGCATCTACAAGGCTTCCTCTGGACACTGAGCCCAAGAAGCCAAGTCAGGAGAAGACCAGCAGAGTCTAGATCTAGACCAGCTTGACTAAAAATCAACCTTCCAGGGACAAGTACTGAAGCTGAGAACTTGAAATTGATCACCAGGAGCAAAATCTCCCCTCTGAAGCCAACAGGCTGAGGGCATAGCCCCTGGCTCCTGGAACAGGAAGGCCATTCTCCAGTGCCACAGTCCTTCCAGAAGTCCTTTGGGGAGAGATACATAGGTCCTGTTGTCCCCAGATAGGTGAATCCAGGAGGCCCTAAGGCAGAGTTAGAGGGCACAGAGGAGAAGGCCACAGCTGTCAACCCCAAAATTCTAGTCGGGAGCCATTAATTTCAAGCTGCTTGGTGAAGAAACAGGAAATTCCTCCTTGGTGGGTGCTGGAACCACTGTTTAATTCATTCAAGGTGGGTTGGGCCTTCTGAAATTCAGTTGCCTGAAGCCTACTATGCAGTGGCCATGCACCCAGACCACAAGATGAAGAAGAACATGAAGAGAGAGATTTTAAAGTTCCAAAATGCACGATCTGGACAGAAACTTGAATCCTCTTCAAAATGTCAATTGTAACCCCCCCCCACACACACACACACGGCTCTTAACTCAGGGAGTTCTCAGAATAAGATGATTTCAACATAAAAGTGTTTTCACCCTGTTCCTGAGCTTCCCATTCTCTCCCATCACATCCCACAGTCTCCTCTGGAGACAGGCATACAAGACCTAAGTGTCACCCAGCAGTGTGGCCAGTTCTGTGGAGAGACAACCTTCCCTTAAGGGTTGAAAGCATCCTATGTCAGGTAAAACTATGCTAGTAATAGTAATAAAACAACAGCCAGAGAAAGACCCTAGAAAAAAACACCCTGGGCCCTTTTCTTCTCTACTCCCTTTATCTAGCCCAAACCAAAACAGGTGTCTGTGAGTGAATACAACAATGAAGAAATATATAGTTAAATGTGAGTTGTCCCTCCTCCCTTTTCTTAATCTTCCAGAATCACCATGACTTTCTGTATCTACATAAAATTCTTCCAGTTCCTCCTCTGTGATTTTAGAAAGGCCACATCTCTTAGCAGATTCCCCTACCTTCATATTGCTGTGACCCCCAGGAAAGGATGCTTTCAGACCTTGGGGGCTGCTCCTCCCTGCCTCTTTCAGAGAATGCTAGAGCCCTTCTTGCTGACCTCTGGCCTTTGACCTTCCCTCTCCCATGCCTCCTGCTCTACTTCTCCCTCTCACGGGCATCCTCAAGGCTGACATGGGTGGTAGAATATCAGAACATCAGGGCCCTCTGGGGATAAACAGAGGGAAGACTCCTGCAAAGGAAGGTCTTGAAGTTGAATATCAGAACCCACTGCACCTAGAGCCCCTCAAGAGTGCCATTCCAGGGTGGGATCACATCCATCTAGGTAGCTACAAGCCTTACACACATATCCACAAAGGCCCACATTCCCCACCATGTGGCTGTGGTGCTTCTAGGGCAAAATTCACTAGAGTTCTCTTTGCTCCCCAAGTTAGGAGACCCACATCTTGTTGTCCATAACTCTACAGAGCCCAAGTCAAAGAGTTAACCTCAAGGTAGCTCTCCCAGAGTTTTCTCTTCTTGCTTTCACACGTTCAAAATGCATACTAGTACCCCAAAGGCAGATTCTGTGGCCACCCCAGGACTGCTAACCACAGCATGAGTTTGTGACTTCTTGCCTGCATACTTGCCTGGGATCTGCCACATGTCCAGGGAGAAAAAGAGCTTGACATCCTCAGCACGTGGCAGGTGCACCCCAAGCATTGCAGACCCAGGCTTCAGTGAGCAATCTTTGTCCCCCACCTCCCTTCCGTGTCCCTTGTCCTTCCTCTGCCCTCCTCTGTGCAGAGGCCCAAGGAGGAGAACTGTCAGAGCAGACAGGGCCAGGCAGCAGGAAGGCAGCGGCAAATATCTTCCTGCCACTGACATCTTAATAATCGCCAAGTTTTCAAAGAAACTTCCAACCACAAGGAAACTTCCAGACAAAATTGACTTCCAGTGAAAAGCATTTACCTTGCAGTTCTTCTCCACATGTACTTTATGACAGCATCGCGAGTCTCCTGCCTTGAGTTGAAATCTTGTCAGCTTGTAAAGCAGGATGGAAGTGAGCTAGCGTTGAGGGGGAAAAACGTCAGTCAGGCTCCTAATTGCCTCAGAACTTGCTAAGGAGGAGCAGGGTCCCCAGCACGCACCCCGGAGATACCAAGTGGCACTCCTAACCTCTCCATCTGGCCAAAGGGGGGCCCTCTCTGTGGCCAGAAGTTACCTGTGTGTTGCTGAGATGATCAACAGCCCCACTGACCTCAAGGTCTGAACCCTCCCTGATCTGAAGCCCCCTCTGAGCCCAAGAGGAACAGATCTACAGTCCTTTACACACGAGGAAGAGGAGGACCAGGTCCTGGTGGTCTGTCTTAGGAACTGCAGCAGGAAAACAAGAGGTCGACTGGAGAGAGGAGAGTGGTACTTTCTCTCCTCTGAGCCTGTTCTGATCACAGCCTTCCGCTCCTGATGTCCCATCAGACACTGTCCTTCCCTCACCAAATTTGGAGTATTTATTTATTTATTTATTTACTTATTTATTTATTTATTTTAGTACTGGGGATTGAACCCAAGGTCATTCTACTTCTGAGCTATACCTCTATCCCTTTTTTCTATTTTTTTTTTTTTTATCTCTTAAAACAGTGTCTTGCTAAGTTACTGCACACTCATCTCGAACCTGCACTCCTGCTGTCCCAGCCTTCCAAGTACTGGGATGACAGGCAGGTGCTACATTCATCTGCCTGACTTTGGTTATCGTCTAAATCCCTGCTCACACCCTCCCTCATCCAGAAAATCACCCTGGCTCTTCCAAGCCACTGAGAACCTCTCCTTTTCCTGAAGTGAATCCTGCTGATAGGATGGACTCCACAGCTTCTCGCCCAGGAAGGCCTCTGGCCCAAGAGGTCCCCGCTCCTCACTAGTCCAGGCCACAGCACTGGGGCTGGGCTCTGCACCTCTGGCTCGTGGGGTAGGTGAGCACGGGGTACCTCAAACACACAGCAGAGCATGTCATTCAAATTGCACGGCACAGAAGCGGGTGAGGAGGGCATCTCTTTGTTTTAGAAAGACCTCTCTACACTGAGAAAAACTGACTCCGATAAAGTAAATGCCCAGTGCCTTGCTCAGCACTGCCAGTGGAGGCTGGAGGCCTGCCAACATGAACTGTGACAGCCCCGTCACTGGCCTGCTCTTGTTCTTAAAGTTCACAGCTTTTCTGGAAACTGCAAGGTACAGGACCACAGTATTTGTCAAGAAAATCACATCTACACCAAGGACGACAGAGCAAAATGTGCAACTCGGTGATGCTAGTGGCTCCAGGAAAACTGCCAACAATTTCTGAACCTCTTCTCCCCCTCCTTGACCAAAATACCCCATCATGGGAACTCAGAGAAGGGAGGAGTCACTGTGGAGCCAGAACTTAAACTGGGGTGACTCAGAGGCTCAGGTGGGCTTGGCCTTTGGTGTGATGAAAGATGGGGAAAGCAGGAATGCTGCAAGTGGAAACCTGGGCTCTGCTCACAACTCGGGTCCAGATATTATATTGTGGGACCTCAGACAAATCAGATTCCCTGAGAACCTCAGTTTCCCCATTTTCACTGCTGAATGAGGTAACAGCCAGGAGCACACATTATGCAAAAACTTTAACACATCATAAGGAAAGAGAACACTGTCCAAACCTGGGGAAGGATGGAGGTGCTGTCACATGCCTGGAGACCAGGAGCTAGAGCCAGAAAGCATCAGAGAGAAAGAAAGGTCAGGGCTGACCATGCTTTAGGGATGACAGATGAGGGGGAAGGCGATCATCAGGACACCTGCAAAGGTGGAAGTGGAGGCTGTTGTCATCTAGACTAGTATAGGGGCTGGATATGAAGAGAGACATCCAGGCTGAAAATACACAGGGGACTCTCTCTCTCTCCCGTTTTGTTTTTGTTGTACTAGGAATTGAATCCAGTGGCACTCTGTCACTGAGCTACACTCCCAGTCCATTTTATTTATTTGGAGGCAGGCTCCAAGTTACTGTGCATTAGTCTTGAATCTGCAATCCCTCTATCTCAGCCTCCCAAGTGCTAGGATTAAAGTCGTGTGTCAAGGTGCCCTGATCACACTTAGGACTCTCTGAATGAAAATTAAAGTTCTATCTGGGGGATTAGGGTGGTAACTGAGGCAGGGAGTAAATGTAGAAAAGCAAAGAGGACCCTAGAGATCGCTGTGGGCTTTTAAAGCTAGAAACGATTGTGAGCATCTCTTCCCAACCCAGTGTTCTATGACTTCATGTTGAAAAATCACTAAAGATCAGCTGTGGGGCCAGGGCAGTGTTTACCCCATATAAAACTGCAAACTAATTAGGGTTTGTTTTCTAGGAGCAGATTGCTAAACATTTACCACTGCCCAAAGACATTTAATTTCAAGGGAAGAAATAAAAGGCCAGTACTGTGGCTTGAATATGGTTTATACATACACACACACACACACACACACACACACACACACACACACACACAAACCCACATATTGAGTCTTAATTCTTCAGTGCAGTGGTGTTGGGAAGTGGAGCCTAGAAAAAGGTGTTCGTGTCATGGGACAGGAGCCCTAATGAATGGCTTACTGCTTTTCTTGTGGAAATGGCTTAGCCATTCTGGGAGTTCAATCCCCTTTTCCATTCCACACATGTCCACTCCCTGCCCAAAGGCTCTCACCAGAAGCCAAGCAGATGCCAGCAATATGCTTTTAGACTTCCAGAGCTATGAACCAAAATAAGCCACTTATTTATAAACTACCCAGTCTCAGGTATTCAGCTATAGCAAGAGAAAATAGACTAAAAGAGCCAGTAAAAGACAGCAAAAAACAGCTTCTGAGATGTAGGAGGAACAGAACCAGGAGGGCTCTGAGTCCACAGCAGGAGAAGTGGCCCAGAGGAAAGGGTCTTGGAAGTGAGAGGTGCACCATCTGTACTTTCTTGCTAGTGTGCTCTGATTCTGGTCACTACTCCTGGGACATCTGGCCAGCCCCATGCCCAACAGAGAGATGAGCGTGGTGAGGGCCTCTGTGTCTGCTGCACCTGGGGAGACACCTCCCATGTCTGTGGCCTCCCTACGCCAGTGATCCACGGACTTTCTTCTGACATTTGCTCTAAGCGTCTGGCTCTTTCCAACAACAGAGGCATAACTGAAAAAGCTATTTTCACAACATGCGAATCCTCCTCTGACATCATGGAGACAGAGATGAGAGAAAAACCTAGGTCCTCCCTGGCACACAGAGTGAAGGAGTTAACGGCCTCATCTACGAGTCAGATTGCACCCAGACGCCCACCACCCCAGACTCGTGGCTCTCATGCTGCCTGGAACCTTCTCAACTCTTCTCCAAGCACAGGGCTCGTTCTCTGTAGAATGCTGGCAGCCAGCAGTTACATTATGTATCTGTTCAACGCTCAGGCAAGAAACCATTATGTTCACGGATCATTATTGACATCCTGACATTTGTCACCTCCTTTCATAGCAGTTAAATCTTGCTTTATCTGTAAATGTCACCATGTCATTTATTCATGAAAGGGGTCACATTCCCGAAATAGCATGCCTCAGTTTGAGAGGGGAGCTCGGCTTTATTCACAGTGGGTAATCCTCAAACAAACTTTACTGCTGATAAATGCTTTTTTATTGGAGTTTCTTGGCCTTAAATGACATCCTCCAATGTAGAATGCAGTTCTGTGTTTGTGGAAATAAAAATCTGAATGTCGAACAAGAGGGAAAATTGTTGAGATTAGAAAAAGTGGAGCTTTTCCGTGGCCATATGTAGTAAGTTGGTTATAAGCAGATTTTGAGTTTGCTGAGCGTAAGCCATGATTTTAATAAGATTGTTATGCTTCTGGAAACATGCCTGTGGCCTTTTTGAATCATTTATGTCACAGAAACTCAATGAGATCAGGGGGCTTTTAACCTTCCTGAGTTGATCCCTTAGCTGGGGACATTAGAGCAGGAACACAGCAAAAACCGTGTGCTCATTCCCGCTGCCCTCAGATTCCAAGGACACTGGCTGGGGAGATGATTAACTCTATTCCAGAGCTTATGTTTGCAGGAAAAAAAAAAAGTGTTTCTTCCTTCACAAAGCTTGCTCAAAGTTCACTTGAAAGTAGGGTAACGACATAATTTATCGTCCAACACAGACACTTTTCTGAGGGGGAAAGGAGGCACTAAAAATAATTAACAGGTATTAACCAACTTACATCCACCAGGAACTCAGACAAAACAGGACATATTGCCACCCTAACTTTAAGCTTTGCCATCTGTGTCGTTGAAGGGGCTTACATGCACCAGCAGCTAATTAAATATTACCTGGGAAAGACTTTTCTCTCCATGTGTGAGGCTCTGCAACTCTCTGGCTCTAATTCATTTTTCTAACCCAGTGGTTCTAAAAGTGAGGCCGTGAACTGAAATGGCCCGAAGAGGTTGTTAAAAATATAAGTGCTCTATCCCTGCTTTGGATCTACCAAATCAGAATCTCGGAGGAGGCGGTTCAAGCACCTGCATTTTAATACACCTCCCAGGTACTTCTTACGCACACTGAAATTTTAGAACCAACTGCTCTGATCCAAATCTTTTGTTCTCTCTCATTACCTCTGTGTCCTGGTCACACTGTGGTAATAGGAAGTGGGTGGGTAAATTCTGCTTTTTGCTTTTTTTTTTTTTTTTTTTTTGGTCTAGAAAAGTAACTTGCAGATGGGGTGTGAGCTGAAAATAGATTCTCCATTGTGCACAAATAAGGAGGCCATGGCACTTCCAGCATAATGCCACTAACATCAGCCTACTTCCCCGCTCAGGGTCCTGCATGTAGCTGTTTCACACTCACTACGTGTGACTACACACACAAATACAATCTGAGAGTAGCCGGAAGATAGGGAAACTGTGAGATGACATCAAGGTCCTTGCAAAAGGTGATCAAATGCAATTAAAACTGCTCTCCCTTAGAAAGAGAAAGGGCTGTGGAGGAGGATTTCCCCAGGTGCTAATGAGATCCTTTTGGAGTGTGATATAAGCTACAGCAACAAGTGTCACAGAACACAGCCAAATCTGAGCTCCAGTTTGTAAGCACAGAGCAGGGTCATGGTCCTATAGCTACTGTCAACTCAGACAATGTCCTCATTAGCTCACTGGAGTCATCACTGCCCTGGCAACAGTGGAACAGATTTATATTACCAACTGCCACCGAGAGGGACCAGACCGGGAGGGTGGTCAGCAAAATCAAGGCAGCAAGGGCAGACAATAAGAGCACATTTTAAGAGCTGTTTTCCCCAGTGTTTCTTTCATTAGTACCTCCCTCTATTCAATAAGAATCTCCTGAGTGCCCGCATGTGCTGGGCACTGTTACATGTAGGTCCTGATGCTTCATGGTGCACAAGGTGCAGGCTGAATGGGTAACAGCCAGAAGACTGTCACACACAGACTGTTGGCAGAGTCCAAGGAGCACAGATTCCATGGCTCCTGGGAGATCAGTGCATGACTTCCTGATGGAGAGCCTAAGGATGGGTGTTCACTGAGCACCTGCTGCAGGCAGAACCAGAACCAGGCAGTCAGAGGGGAAAGAGAGAGAAAGGGTGGGGGGAGCTGAGCAAATGTGAGTCACATAAGATGGTTGGGCTCTGCCCTCTGGAAAACAACCATCCAGCAGAGAAGCCCCAGCACGTGAAGACAAGCCATTGTAAGCCATAGCTCAGCAAGGCCTTGTGAGGGGGCTGGCTTTTGAGAGATGAGGCCAATGAGGATCAGAGAAATGCAGTCATCGGTACAAGATCACAGAGCAAGTTAGTTTTAGAACTGGGATTAGAATTTGGGTCTCATGGTTCCTTGTCAAGAGCTCTGTTCTCTACACAGCAAAGCTAGAAGTATTTATAGACTAGATTAAACTCATACTAGGTAATTCTAAGATCCAATTTAACCTGTCCCTGTCTGCATCCACCACCACTAGGCAGGGGAGCAGACTTCCTGTTGGACTGTATCCTAGGCTAAGACCCAGTGCAAACCAATGGTGAGGCTTCAGAGAAGACATTAACACAGGCTTAGCTGATGCTGGTTGAGTACCTGCCAAGAATCTACCTCAAAAAAAAAAAAAAATCTCAAGATCTCTCCATTTGTCTTTCTGTACCCCATCAGCCAAGGTCCCCTGTCTGATCTTCACAAATCTCTGTTCTCAAGCTCCCATTCCCATTTAAACTGGAAAAATTCATTTTCAGTTATTTTTGCCTGCCCAGAGACTGACACATTTCGTTGAGGTTTAAGGTAAGGAGAGAAAGGAGAGAAAGTTCTGGTAAAGTTTCAGGTCAAATTCAGAGAATGCAGTTCAGATTGTCCCAACTCTCCAGACATTTCCTTGTGGCTTCCAATCAACTTCCTACTTTCAGTAGCCTCGACAGCCCTCTCTGAGCAGGACTTCGATATACTGTTCCTGATCTGGGGGAGGGTACAGCTGACCTGAGAAGGTAGAATGAGTGTCACGGGGTCTTGAGAAGAGCAAAACTACCCCCGTCAGAGCTTCTGACACCAGTTCTCAGCTCCAAACTTCTTCAGAAGTATGCAACTTATTGGAATAAATGTACTTACTTCACTGAGCCTCAATTACCCAAGAAATGGAGAGAATACTAACTTATCAGATTCACTGTATAGTCCAGCAGGTATGCATGTTAAGCCCTTCATACAGGGCCCAGCACACAGTAGGTATGCATGTGAATGACCTTTTTCATACAAAAGTGGAAGGCAGTTGTGGTCTTCTAGTCTCACTTAGGAGTGGAATTTTACTAACTGAAAACTGGCACATCCTCTGACTCACTCTGTGCCCACGAGAGAGTAAATTAACCTCCAAATGGCTCATGTTCCTCATCTGTGGACAGTAATTGCTGTCCCTCCAGCTACTCGGCTCCAGTTATCATTGAAAGCAAAGCACAAGGCACATTTCAGAATGTCTGGGAGTTGGCCAGGAGACATTTCCGGAGAGGTACGGGGTGGGGTTCTATTATGACTGTTGGGATTGGAAAGACAGCTCTATTTTCTACTCTGTCTTTCTATTAAATTGAACTTCAGCCCTGGAAATTAATATCCCTACTGAATTTTAGTGAGGTGGCTCTATTTTTACAAGCACCACAGAATCAAGCCCTAATCTGTTATGCTGTGACCTTTTGCTGGGCTCTGCATCAGGGAATCATAATTCAGGGCCAGCTTCAGCTATGGAAACCTCCATAGGCCTTTTATGACATGAGTGCTATTGAATATTCTATAAAATCTCCTTGGAAAACTGGCCCACATTTCTTTATAATCTCCCCAGACTGTTTCTGAAGTCTCTCTATAGATTTTTTACTCTAAAAAATCCATATTGTTTCTTAATAAGGATTCAGGCCTCTCGTAAGGGATCTTGGAGAGGATAAGACTGGATTGGGTCCCCAGGGAAAACTGAGGTGGGGCAGCAGAAGCGGTTCTGTTACTAGTAAGCCCCTGGATGAGGAGTCTGAGCTGGGGAGCCTGTCAGCAGGATGCAATCACTTCCAGTAGATGGAAATGAATTAAGAAACTCAGGAGCTGAACTGTATCCACTCCCTTACTCCACTGGATTATAAATTCTCCTAACCTGCAGACAGAGAGGGTCAGCATATGGGACCCAACACTGGTGGTCTCCTTAGACATCCCCAACTCTTCATTTCTCTGATTCTCTTGGTTGGACCCCCACCTGTCACAAGTTTTCCTCCAACTTCTATACTTGTATGAATGTAGCACTATGGGGCATGGAATCTGGTCTTTTGAATATTTATTAGGGGCTAGAGGAGCACCCTATGAATGTCGCCTTGGCCAATGAGAAATGGAACTGGAAGAGCACTCGATGAATAAGTACCCTCTTTTTTCCCTACTACAGATTTCTTCCATGTGTTTTTGCTTTGCCAGTCTTCCAGTAAGTTCAGTGTTCCAAGCACCCTTGTCTGTTGAGGCTCTGATGTGTCTCTGCAATGCTCAACCTAAACCTCTGGCCAGCAGGGTAGTACACGTCACTGTTTCGCTTTCATCTTTTCCTAGTCTGTCTTCTTCTTTCCTTCCTTAGTCCTCATCGCTTTGGGCCTGCATCTTCTAAATAAAGTGCTAGTATGTTAATTCTAGTGACAAGCACTACTTTCAAAGTCAATGTACACATGACTTTGCCAAAGGTGATGTCCGGCTAAGCTTGTAATAGGCCCATCAGGGGCACAAGTGACCCTGGGGAATAGAGCTTCTATGAGACTTATCTCTATGCCACTGTATCTACCTTTGCCTCACCCAGGGCTTGGTATATGATAGGGATTCCATCAGGAGCTGAAATCTATCACATTGCATTAAGAATGTTAGAACTAGAAATAAACCTGAAGACTCCACACTACAAGTTTTCTATTCGGTGGAATGAGTTCTGAGCTTCTGCTAGGCCTGTTTCTTGGAGTGGCAGCACTTTCAAGAAGCCCTACAAGGGTCAAGCATCACATAATCACCCTTACAACTTTTATAGTTTTTCAAAACTCTTTCACAGGCTGCATAGTTCACCTGATTCTCATAGCAAGTTTCCAAAACAAACAAGGTAGATAGCATTCTCATTTAGTAGATGTTTAGGACACAGGTACTTGACTCAGCTCACATAGAGCCCAGATCCTTGACTGTGGTATTTATAGCTAAGACAAGTAGGGATCTCAGGCAGAAATTCAATAGACCATGGTTTTAAGTACTACTCACACAGTACAGAAAGACCATCCATTACCGACTAGCATTTGTCTTCTAAAGACCACAGCTGTACCCATATTTCCAGATGATCAAAGAGCTGATTTCCTGGGACTAAGCAGCCTCTAGTTGTGCTGCCAATGAGACCACTCATTGGTTTTGTACCAGTCACACCAGGAGCCCTGCCAATTCTACTTACTGCTGACATTGTGAGGTCTTGATGGATTTCATCCCCAGAGACAACTATAGGCTGTCAACTCTATCCTTGAGAGGGAATCTAAGAGAAAATCAAAAGAAAGTAAAAACAAGGCCATGCAAATGTTATACAACATCTATTCTCCAGGCAAACCCTCAGGGGAGGAAGAAAATCATGGTTCTTAGAGGAATTACTGCTGAAAACTAATGGGCTTGTCTGAGGTAGGCAAAAATCATAATAGGTGTGACACTGAACTTGTATTTGTCCAGATATCATTATATTAGATTTTCACACAAGTCCACGAGATGTAATTATCCCCATTTTACAGAAAAATTAATTAAGGAACTGAGTTACAAATTTTGAGATTATTTAGAGACACAGAAGGGATTCTTGACTACTTCCCCAGGGCTTTTTCCCTTACCATCTCTACCCCCAGGAAGCAGGCTAGGGTCAACAAAAATCAGAAAAAGTAAAGGAGAAAAAGCAACACTTCCAAGGATGGATGGACTGAAAAAGGAAGAAAAATACTTTTCAAATTAGACACTTCCTCTCTACCCAATGCCAGGCAGAGATTAGAACTTAGAAATCAAGTCCCTCAAAATATGCAAGTACCCCTAGAACACCATGAGCAACAACCCCTCTTACTTCCTCTTGGCATTGTCAAGTCCACATACCAGGCTTCCCAGCACTGCTTGTGGTTCCAGTCTTTCAAGGATAAGCATGGGTAGGGGAATGGATGGTAGCCCAAGACACAGACCAGAACTGTCATCCCTAAAAATCTGGTCTTGTGGACCCAACAAGCACGGGGCAATGCTCCTGTTTCCAAAATCCCACAGGTTTGCTACTGCAAGTGGGGGTCACATGTGCAGAAGACGACACTGGACTCCTTCTCACCCTAGCGCTCACCCCTCTGTTTTCAAGATCTAATCAAATTTCAGTGCCTCCACCAATATCATTTAGTACTTATATATCACATATTTTTCTAGTTTTTATTTAACTCATACCGAACCCTTACTAGATGCTACATCCTAAGGATATAATAATTAATAAGACATTATTCCTGCCTTCACAGAGGTCACAGTCTAGAGGAGAGAGAGGCACATGAATGGGCAATTAGAAGACCATGTGACAATAAAGGCAAAAACAGTTACTTGGAAAAGTGTAAACAACTCTCCCTCGAGGAGTTGGAGGAGACTTCACAGAAGAGATGCCATTGAATTGGAACCTAAGAAGAAATAGGAACTTGCTGAAGTTGGGAGAGGAGTGCCTGAGGGCAGAGCTTAATAAATGTGCAGAGGTAGAAAGAACCAAAAACCATGAAGTAGCTAAACATTCAGATGTCAGAACCTGGGAAGATGCTGAGGTTGGGTCATGAAAGGTGCTGAATGCCGTGCTGAAAAGTGAGTCCCGCCATTTTCTCAGAGGCAGGATTGAGGTCTTTTTTACAACTTTACCCCTCTAAGGGATATCCCTCCAGGACAAGACTGATGACACAGTAGGGGTTTCATACACAAATGTGTACAAACACACA
>PVLC010011891.1:0-45994 GCA_004027655.1 Graphiurus murinus
CCCGGCAGATTTCTCCTGTGCTGATGAACCTTGGGCTCTTATTTTAGGCCAGAGATAGAAGCCTGGTTTCCATGGTTTGAAGTTAACAACTGGATTTATAGCTTGTAAACAGTACTTGTGGCAAGATTTTTCCTTCTCTGCTCTAATCCCCTCTTCCCATTCACTTACGCAGCCCAGCCAGTAGGATTATCCTCAGAATGGAAAGCGAGAGTCTTTCTAGCCTGCAAACTGCTTCTTAGGAGAACTCCACAGGGCCTCGTGGTTCTTTGATGTGCAGGGAAGAGTCCACGCTCTGGGAGGCAAACAGCTCCACTGGGTCGAGCAGCCTGGCTGTTCAGGTCTAGCCAAGAAATTAATCACTCGCCTCCCACTCTTTGCTTTCTTGGCTCAGAGCAAGAACATTTCTGACTTCTTCTTATTATTTTTAATCTCTCTCTTCACATAATGGCCCTGCAAGAAAACAGACAGTTTTCCCAGACACCCTGGCTGTGCTGGTGATGGAATAGCTGGTTTGGAAAAACGGCAACTTCCTCCAAACCGCGAAAGTCAATCTAAGCAATTGGAGCGATGCTGAGAAGCCGGGCTGGCTTTTCCTGTCTTCAAGTTGCACTTGCTTTTCTGGCTCAAGTGGGAAATAAGCAGAAGTCGCCAGAAAGATGCCCTCTGGGAAAGGAAGTTCTCCATTAGAAGTGAAAGAAAAAGCCATCTATGTTCAAACAGGAAGGAGGGACCCCAGGGTTTTTATTTTTCTGATTTTGTTTGTTTATTTGTTTGTTTGGTACTAGAGGTTGCACTGAGGGGCATTCTACCTCCAAGCTACACCCACAGCCCTATTTTATTTTGGACCAGAGCCTCTCTGCCCTCCTCTCCCCCAGTGTCAACTTGAATGTTTTAGAGTAACATCAGGGTTTTCAATGTGAACAGCATGTCCACAAGCCCCTAGACAACATCACTTGTTCTCCAGAGTCATTCGGATGTCTGCAGTGACAGTACATGGCCCCAGCACCCTCACAGAGGGACATGACATCACTATCCAGGTAAGTTTATTTCTCTTCAAAGACTGATTCATTGGGCAGAAACCACAAGCTCATATACCAAGGTGTGGGCTGAACTCTCTGACCCCTCTGCTGAAAAACCCCAAGTGTCTCAGTGTGTCTTTGTGCAAACACACACTAGGAAGCAGCCAGCTTTTCTTTAGTTTGATTTTTATACTTCCTTTTCAAATGGCATTTCGTGATAGTGGACTACAATTTGCTTTTTTTTTTTTTTTTTTTTTTTTAAGCATTCTCATGGCCATTTGACTCTTATGGTCAATATTTATTGAGCTCGTTGATGGGTTAGGCTATGCTGAAGCAGTTTCCCCATGCTGCTATTTTGAAATAGGTGGGATGGTCCTCATTGTACAGAAGATGAAACAGAAGTTCAGAGAGATTAGGTGACTGTCCATTTATAGATGAGCTATGAATGGTAAATTCCAACAAATCAGGGACAAGCTGGTCAAATGTTCTTTCCAAGATTTCTCTCTGCCCTCCTCTGGAGACATCTCCAAGCAGGCTGCATGGGAGAAGGAACTGGCGGCTTGATCCCCTGGCACGACAGACAGAGGCCATGTTGATGGTAGACTCTTCAAGGTCGACCCAGGCTGCTGAGAGTCAGGCTTCTGCACAGCACGCCTGTGACTTGCCCTTTTTCTTCTACATGGAGTTCGAAAAGAACCTAATGGGCAGGGGGCGCTGCCCAGGGAGGAGGAAGGAATGGGCTCGGGCACCAGGAACCCACCCTCCAGGCCTGCTACTGGTGATTCAAGCCCAGCCCAGCCCAGGCCAGCACTCTTTGAAGCCTGCACACTCCCCCCATGGCTCATCCTTCCTGATTCCCAGCCAACTTTCCACCATGTGACAGCCCAAGGCCGGCAGCAGAGTGCCTTCCTATCCCTGAGAGGAAGTATCCTGGAGCGCCTGAGAACACTTCCCGGGAGATTCCCCTGCTGGCTTTTCAGATCCACCAGCTTGAATCCTTGGGGAAACGTCCAAAAATTCTAGGCTCTCCTCCAAGTGGAAACTGAATCCCAGGTCTTTGGAACCGTGTCCGCCTGTGCCGCAGACCGCTCGCTGCGGGTTGGGCTGTGCTGTGGTGTGAAGCTTTGGACCGATGGCCCATCATAATACTTGGGTAAAATATGAGATTTCATGCTTTTGGATTATAGTTTCCACATAGCTTCCACCTCCCAGATGCCCTGTCTTTGGAAGAGTCTTTGTGAAACTGTTTTGCCGAGTCAGCAGCATTAGATCGCTGGAACACCCTCCTGAATTAATTAAGCACCTCCGTGTCCAAAAGCTGACTCAAAATGGCTTAACAGAACAGAGCAGAACATTGCCTGAGGAAACCGAAAGGTCCAGAGGCAGTTGGCATCAGGTGTGGCTCCAGCCAGGTGCTCAAAAAGTATCAAAGTTCACTTCAGCTACATTTCTTGGATCTATCTTTCGAAATGTCAGCTTTGTTCCTTAAGTGGCCTTCAGAAGTTGCAGGCTTTCTCCCTAATTCCTGCTACAAGAGGGGAGTTTATGCCACACTATCCAGATGAAAGTGAAGCCCCATAACTCTCGCCTGTGAATTTAAAATGCCCTGTAAGCATCTTGAAGGCAGGGATCTTGTCCTATTTATCTCCCGATTCCTGGCCCTTGCTATGATGCCTGCATGAAGTAGGTGCCTCATAAATTAGCTAAATGAGTGGGTGGTTCCCTAGGCTCATCCTGCATCTTAGTCCTGTCTGCTTTCCACACTGACTTATTGTGACCTCCTCTTAACGTGGTAGGGTCACCTAGGGTAGGAGATGATAATGTCCATTTTACAGCAGGGGAAACTCAGGTTCCAGGAGTCGAGTCTGGAGGTCACAGTGTAGAGTCACAGCACGTAAGACACAGATCCTCTATCTGGTGCCAAGTCAGCATCCTCCTCCTCCCCGCCCTCATCTTTGGCAGTGGTTCTCCATCCCAGACAAGGGCTTCCTGGTTGAGCTCCAGAAAACCAGGGTCACCCTGGAATTGCAGGCAAAGTGTACATATGTGTGAACACGTTTGCAGAAGAAACCGTAGCTTTAAGTTGGATTTTCAAATCTATCGGGAATCCAAAACCATTAAGAAAAATTGGCCCCGGGGATATTTTCTTTCTTTTCCTTTTGACAGACACAAATGCTGACGCTCACCGCCCCACACTAAACCTTAATAGTGGGTTTCTCGGGAAGCGGGGGGCCTCTCTTCCTGGGCATCAACCAACTGCTGCCTTTGACCACTGCCGGTCCACCAGTGCTGCTGCTTTGGTCACGTTTCTACAGAATCTGAATGTTAGAAGGAATTGGGAATACAACGAGGTAAATTTCCAGACAAGATAAATACAGACAGTAATATAATCCTTACTTGAAGAAAAAGGCTACTGTTGGAATCTCAATGCTCAAAAAAAAAAAAAAAAAAAAAAATTACCGAATTACGGGGCACGCCCAGTTGGAATTCTGGTTTTCACAGTCTCTTTGCTTGTCAAACTTAATATCAAGGAAAATAAGCTAATTTGATTTGGCAAAGACTCATGCAATATGGAATTGATATCTGTGGCCACGACCTTTGATGTTCTGTATAAACAGCATTTTCCCCCGCTGTGGAGGCGAGAGTTGAATAATAAACAGCGCTTTCCCTTCCCTGCTCGCCACTCACTCCCTCCTCAGCACAAAGGGGGGGGGGGAGTAAGAAAATAAGTCTTTTCTGTGGCTCAGCAAACTCACGGAGGCAGCATCTGGTGGTTCATTTCCTGGGGCAGGATTTGACAGCAGCGTTTCTCTGGATAGTTCTCCACAGCGGGGACCGTCCTGTGGGGCCATCCTGGGCATTGGAAGGTGCTTAGCAGGAACTCTAGCCTCAACCCACTAGATCCCTGTGACGACCCAGAGTGACTCCAGACATTGCCCAAAGTCCCTGGTGAGAACCACTCTCGCAGGAGCAGGAAGGTGGTGGAGGAGTTTTCCCTCTTTTTCTTAGTGTCCCGTGCTATTTGCCCAGATCAGGACCTTCTGCCTGGAGGCTCTGACTCATAGTCCAGCAGCTCCTTCGGGGCCTGGGGAAGAGGCTTTGGGAAACAGCTACTGCCTGATGTACCCTCTTTGCTCCTGGGTACTGTAGACTTGCACACTGAACAGCTGGCCCGAGAAGGCAGCTCTCTATGATTGCGCACTTGGTGCACCTGCAGGGCCCCTGGCGGTCTTCCTGCCTCAATAGATTTCTAAAGCTTAAGAATTGGGCAATCCCAAGTCACACGCTGCATGCCCCCGTCTCTGTGGTCCGTGGCCTTTGCAAAGTGTCAAAGTGTTTATCTAGGCAGGTTCATGTCAGGGATGCTCTGGAGCTGGCTCACATCAGCTTGTGAGAACTGGTGGCTAAATCTTCAGAAACCTATGAGCCATTTACAGACATGTCAGCAGCTTGAATTTCCCTAGGTGAGAGTGTGGTCATGTGTCACTTAATGACAGACATGGGTTCTGAGAAGTGCATTGTTAGGAAATTTTGTGTTGTGAGAACATCACGAAGTGCACTTATACAAACCTTGTTATAGGCACTACACACCTAGGAGCACCGATTTCTCCTAGGATACAAACCTGTATAGCAAAGTACTGTACTGAATGCTGCAGGCAGCTGCAAGACAACGGCAAATACTGGTGCATCTACAATGCATAATAGCCAAACTATGGAACCAGCCTCGGTGCCCATCAATAGATGAATGGATTACAAAATTATGGAATATACACACAATGGAATTATTCTCAGCCAGAAAACTATGCCATTTGCAGGGAAATGGATAGAACTAGAGAATATTAGGCCAAGTAAGATTAGTCAGTCACAAAAAGCGAAAGGTCAGATGTTTTTCCTCATATGTGGAAGCAAGGGGGGAAATCGAGACACAGGAGGAACTCTAGACAAAGGAGGAAAAACCCTAGTGGAGTGATGGAGGGGACCTAGAGGAGGAAAGCGGGAGGGGGAGGGAGACTCGAGGGAAACACCTCAATGGACATGATGTACATACACAAATTTATCAATGCCAAGCACAGTGTCATGCGCAGGGAGGATGAGGGAGTGGGTGGGAACCGGGAAGATCCACCAAGTGCTGTGTGCAGGTATGCCTCCATCGCTCTGAACTTCATCACGATGTATGATTACAATGCACCAGTAAAAAAAAAAATCTAAACATAGAAAAGATATGATAATAATACTAGGTGACAGGTATTGTTTAGCTCCATTATAATCTCACAGACCACTGTCATAAGTGTGGTCCATCATCGACCGAAACATCAGTACTTGACTGCATTCACACTGGAGAAATTGGCAAATGCTACACACCAGGGCTTCTCTGCCCTCCACCCCCAATGGCCAATGGAGTGTTTATTAGCATATTGCTGGTTCAAGTCCAGACTTTGAGCTGGAGGGACACAGAGGTTTTGAGCTACTTACCCAATATCCATTTCCCGTCTTTCCTTGCACAAGGAATTCCAGCCTTGTTTGGTCTGGCAGCTGAATAGCTGCATTTCCTGCCTCTCCCACAGCTAAGAGTGCTCAAGTGACATCCCCTGGCCAATGATATGCAGACGGAGTTTACTGGGGAGGACTTCCCAGAAAGGGGCAGAGGAACTGGCTGGTAACTCTCAGTCTTTGCTCCCCATTTAGATTGCAGATGCTGCTGTACCTTGAATTCCTGTTTTCTAAAGGCCTGTGTGTTTGGGGTGTGGTCCTCAACCTGTTGCACTATTGGGAGGTGCTGGGACCTTTAGGAGGTAGGTCCCAGAGGGAAAAAGTGAGGTTCCTGGGGGTGTGCTCTGGAAGGGGATAGTGAGATCCTGGGTCCTCCTCCCTCCCTCTCAATCTCTCTCCTCTTTCTTCCTCTCTCCTCTCTCTTTACTTCTCTTTCTCTCTCTCTCTCTCTCTCTCTCTCTCTCTCTCTCTCTCTCTCTCTCTCTCTGTCTTTTCCTGCCATGACCAGGTGAGCAGTTTTTTCTTTGCTACATGTTTTCATCATGATGTATCATCACTAATGGCCCCAAACCAACCAAGTGCTGAAACCTCTGAACCCATGAGCCAAAATAAACTTTCCCTCCTTATAAGCCAATTCTCTCAGGCATTTTGTCACAGTAGTGGAAAGATGACTAATACAGATGTTCTACTCATTGTGGATGGAACATCTTGAAACTACAAGGTGACGGGGGGAAGATGAAGGTCACACAGCGAGGGCGGCTGGGCTGAAGCACGAGAGCCTCATCTCTGCTGATGTCATGGGGTCAACCCATCAACTGATGACCTCTGCCCCAGGCTGTGTGTTGGTGGGTTATAGAAATACACACCACTGAATGGGATGTCTACCTAGAACCCCAGGCAAGCCAACTGAGACCTTATTATCTCTGGTTTCCTTAATTATAGAACAGAAATAATAAGAAGAACCTAGCTCATGGAATTCCTCCAGAGGTTAAATGAGGTAAGGACGTGGAGACCAAGCACAGTCCTGGGACATGGGAAATACCTAGTGGATGCAAGACACCACTGCTATTGCCATGGCTGCCCGAGTGCTGCAGTAGGCATGCAGCTGGGCATTTGCCCCTCCCTCTCAGCACAAGGGCTGCATCTTACATGGCCTGGCACATAGCAGCATTGATAAGGTTTTAATTAAAAAATTATCTCTTGTCAGAATCTATCTCATATCCCCAGCCTGCCCTTTAGTAATAACTTAATTCAATTCATGCTTATTGAACAGTGCAGAACAATGCTGTGTTATTCATGCACTGAACAACACAGCACAAATAAAGCATTCATGTCTCCACCCTACTCCAAGGAATTCACCTCTAGTTGAGAGCATAAGAAAAGTTCCTACGTAGTTGAGATGTGAGGAAGAGAAGCCTGAGGTTCTCAGACAAGGATGAACCAGAGGCTGGAGGTGGAGGATGGAAGCAATGGAGATAAAGAGAAAGCTTTGTGGATAGGAAACACTTGACACCAGCTTTGCAGGATGGTCGTTGGGGTTTCCACCAGGAAGACGGTGGACAGTCCATTACAGTTAAGGGCTGCGCCGTGGGAAACTCTGGTTCTCGCCCTGGGAACAGGTGAAAACTTTGAATGGCGGACTGAGACATTTGCATCTCACCCTGTGGCCAGTGGGGAGCCACCAAAGGTTTGAGAGCTGACAGTAATACGTCTGCATAGGGATTTAGGTGGATTAATCCAACAGCCATCCAGAGATTAATTGGAAAGAGAGGCAAGGAGGCAGGGAACCAGTAAGGAGGCTGTTAAATGAAGTCCACGGCACGCAGAGCTCCTCCTCCTTAGCATCTGCAACCGTTGCAGGTTTATATTTCTTTGGTCAATCCTTTGGTTAAGGCCTGACTTCTCTCCAGACTGGAAGCCCCATGAAAGCAGGGCAAGAGTCTGTCTTAGAGTCAGCTGTGAATCCTCGGCACCCAGACACACAGCTGTTGAATGAGGGCACAGGGAGGGGAGCAGGCTCTGATTGGAGTTTCCTTGGCCACTAAGATGGTCTTCAGTCTTGAAAGGCAGCCAGACACCACGGAGGCCGCTCAGTGCCTTGTCCTGGAAGGAATGGAAAGAACTTTGTGTTGGACTCAGACACCTGGAGATCCGACCACCATGCCCACTCCGCTGCAGCTCCTTCACCTTGGCAGACGCATCCCCTGTCCAGTTCCTCCCAACACGAAGATGCTGTGAGGCCCAGACCTGAAGGTCTCTCACACCCTGGGCATCTTACTGGGGAGGGAGGAGAGAAGTCCCTGGGCTCACACTTCACGCCAGGATGCTGAGCCAAGAGCTTTTTCCGAGTTGTCTTATTTAATCCTCAGGAGATCCCTCGGGTTAGTAAACACATCCCAGAGGCGGTGAAGGCAGCGAGATCACCCGGCCTTCTGTTCTGTCTGAGTTATCCAGGCCCAGGGGAGCGGTACGTGCCCTGCATTTCCATGTCTGGGTGTCCTTGTGCAAGTGACTGAGTTTTTCTACACTTCAGTTTCTTTATTTGTGAAAGGGGCTTCCAAAATATTGCTTACTTCACAAAGGAAATGGAAGAACTAAATTAAATCATGCATTTAATTCCTAGAGTGTTTCCTGGCCTGGTCCTTAAGCAGTCAATAATTTCATCTCTTAAATGAAGGGATATACCCAGAGACAACCCAAAGCCATCTCCTACAGTTGTGTGCATTTTTAGGGGGCTCAGAATCTCATGATCGGCTCCCTATATTCCTGAATATAATTTTTAATATCATTTCACTTTATGTAGATTAAGCAAATATATTTTTAAAGGACCCCAGGCAGCTACTAAAGTAGAAATCAGTGTCACTGGTGATATGTGAAAGATAGCAGGAAAAAAAAAGAGCTACACCTTGCATTACACGGGGACATGCTCTGAGAAGCGAATTGCTGGGTGGCTTCACTGCTGTGTGGGCATCACAGAACACAAGCGCAGAATCCCCGATGGGGGCCTGGAGGTGGCTCAGTGAGGGAGGGCTTGCCTGGCATGGCCCTGGGTTCCATTCCCCATACTGCAAAACTTTAAATAAACAAAAGAAAGAAAGAAAGAAAGAAAGAAAGAAAGAAAGAAAGAAAGAAAGAAAGAAAGAAAGAAAGAAAGAAAGAAAACAAGAAAATCAGATAGCTTAGGACCCCTCCCAGTAGTCTCTTGATACAAGCAAAAGATGCAGTACACGAGATGTCTAAGGCTGCTGGCGACACGGCATACTGTTTAGCAGCAAACTTCTTTCTATAAGTAGAAGGAGTAGATGTTAAAACAACAATAAAAAAAGTGGAGTGTAATAAATACGATACAAATGTAAACCAGGAAGATAGTAATTTATTATCACAACCAGGTGAGAGGCACTGCTCACAGCCGTGTGTGCTGTACTTTTGTGTGACACCAGCAAGCAGCACAGCAGGCTTGTTTACACCAACGGCACCACAAATGCGTGAGTAATGTGTTCCACTGTGACACGAGGCAGCCACAGAGTCATATAGGAACTTTTCAGCTCCTTTATAATCTTATGGGACTACTGTCATACATGCGGTCTGTCAGGGACTGCATTATTCTAGAAATAATGTGATTATTCTAGAAAACTTAAACAAAAGCCTGCCATTTGGGCTAGATCACTGCCTGCAGAGGGCTGGGGCTGGGTTCCCCTGGAATTATAGACTGACGCTGCAACTGCCAGGGAGTCGTTAAAGGGTCAGTTGTATGGGACCCTCCATGCACACCCCAGCCTGGAAGTACCGAGCCAGGCTCTCCAATGCAAGAAGCCAGGCAGAGCTGGCTCCTTTGCTATTCCTCTCTCCCTTTCCTCCTCAACTTTACTCCATCTGGCGCATTATTGTAGGAGCAAGGAAAGTCATCCACTCCTTTAATCTCCGTCATGAAGGCATATGCTTAAAAATTCCAATTTGCTTTTCATCCCACTTTAACTACTTAATTTGCTGAGTTCCTGTGAGCTACTTATTGATAATTGATAGATTGTTCCTTCCTTTCCAATTTCCTCTATTAGTTATCCCAGGAAGTTTGTTTGTGCTCTGCATGTAACCCAATAGGCCGGAGTGTGCCGGCTGTTTTGTAGGCCCGTGTAAATTAATGCTGTCCAGCCGCCCCTGACCAGAGGGCTATCCGGTTGCATTGGGCAGTCTCCTCTTCATTGAAACCACAGATTGCGGGGCACAGAGACTTCCCCTGCATTAATGGCTTGGAGTGGCCGTCTGTGGAGGATCTGTGGAGGATCATTGATGCCAGGCCTGGCTCCTCCCTCAAGCCAGGAAGTTGTCCCTGGTCACAGAGACCCTGTCTCCATCCGTCCCAGCAACCAGGGCTTTTGTAAGTGTGGGGGAGAGGTGCCTCAGAGTGAGAGACCTCAGTACCTCAGTCTTGCCCTGTTCTTTAAATTTTTTTGGTTGTTTATTTCTATTTTCTTATCCTGTTTGGGTTTTATTCAAGCAATAAGCATTAACTGTAGAGAAGTATCTCCAGGTGGGGTTTTGACTTAGGGCTGGCTCATTAGTAGAAGTGGTGGGCAGTTCCCTGCACACTAGTATTTGCTCAAGAGCTTAAGACAACCAAGTTAGTACAAATCCAGAGATTGTACTTAAAGTGTCAGAGCTTTTGGTTTCTGTTGAGACTTTGAGAAAGAGAGCCATCTTTGGTCCTCATCTTTGCAGAGAAACAAGCGACATGGCTAAGGAGGGGCCCTTCCTGTCCCTGGAGTCCACTCTGAAGTCAACTGCAGCCTCAACAACAGTAGCACAGGGCAGTGGTCTTGAACAGCTGCAGCCGCAGGTGCAAGGACCTTACAGGTGGCTGTTGGTGACAAGGTCAGCCCCAGCTGAAGCGCCCTCACACTCCAGTAGAGCAGATCTGGTCAGACAGTTACCATAATTCTTTTTTTTTTTTTTTTTTTTTTTGCGGTACTGGGGATTGAACTCAGGGGCATTCTACCTCTGAGCTATACCCCCAGTCCTATTTTTTATTCTTTATTTTGAAACAGGGTCTCACTAAATTGTGGAGTGCCTCACCAAGTAGCTGAGGCTGGCCGCGAACCGGGATCCTCCGGTCTCAGCCTCCCAAATGCTGGGATTACAAGCGTGCGCCACCACGCCCGGCTCAGTTACCATATTTCTACCTGAGTTCATTTCATGCAATAGTGACCTAATCATAGTCCCTGACTCCTAGCTAGAAAGAAAAGACACTCGTGGTCTTCTTATCCACTTATTTTATAGACTTAATGAGAAACTTCTGTATCCACTGAAGTGTGGGAATCCTAACATGAGTTAACCTGGCTCTCCCTATCAGACTCTGAGTGACTTGGAGGCAGGACCTAGAGCTTGTCTGTACCTAGCCACCGCAAAGTCCCTGGCATCTCTCACCTTTGAAGAAGAATGATCAAATGCATAAATGATGTCATCTCTGCCCTCACCATCCAGAAGCATCAGTGCAGCTCCCTGCATTCAAGACCATGATAAAGGAAGTTTAGGGCAGGGACACCTGATCCGATTGAGGGGTAAAGCTTCCAGGAGGAAGCTGCAATGCACAGGCAGGAAGATGAAGGGTGTTATGTTTCGGATCTTAAATGTCCCCCAAAGCTCACGTGTTGAAGGCTTGCCCTCCAGGCCCCGACACAATCGGGAGGTGGTGGAGCTTCAGGAGGAATGCTTCTCTATTTGGAAGGAGAAACAGTAAAGATGAGGTAGACCAGATCCTTCTCAACTGGGGCTCTCTTAATTGAATAATAATGATCAGCAGCGCAAGCTCAGCAACAGCTCACCTCCTCAGGCATCTTTCAGCATTGCAATCCTTCCTGGGCCATTTGGATTTAAAACATTTTCTCAGACTTGCGCTGGTTTTAGCCTATCAGCTCAAAGGGGAATTGGTATCTGTCATGTTCTCTGTCCCAATTAGCAGCAGGGATTTTATCGATTCTGCTCAGTGCTTGGGGCTGGGGATAGGGAAAGGGGAGACTGGAGACATTGTTTTTTCTGCTGAAATCCCTGAATGCATCTCTCATTTACTCAGTGAGCTCTGCACAGCCAGACCGGGTGAAAATGCTTCTCTTGCAGTTTCTCACACATGTGTCGAATCTGGGCGAGGCAGGTGTTCTGAGTGCTCTGAGCCTCTTTACCCTGGAGGCTGAGCTTGAGCTGAGTCTCCAGCATAGGCCATAGCTCCGTGTGCCTGCCCTCTGGGAACCAGTCCCCCTCCCCAGCTATGCTGTGCTCCCAAGGGCCTGGCCTGGCAGGGACCATCCTTCCTTGTCTTCCTTCATTGCAAACCTGCCCCTTCCTGAGTAACTCTGTTCTGTTATGCAGAAGCAAAGACTGAGCTGGAGATTCTTGGAGAAGACCATTATTGAGGGAGTGTGCTTCCAGACGAAGCATGAAGGATATGGGGGGGGGGGGGTTGGTAGGGAAGAAGATATGGAAAGGTTTGGTCACCAGAGAGGCCAAGCCACTTACTGATTCAGGAAGGAGCCCTGGAGTGCAGGATGAATGAGCATTGCACTGTGGGGTTGTCCTGCCCAGAGGGCAGCGGCTGGCTGTCACCTCCCTCATGGGTCATGCTCATGGGCGGAGGCAGGGCCAGTGGGGGAGAGGATGGGGTATGGTGGATGGGAAACCCCCGAGGCAGCTCTGATCAGCCTGGGACAGTCTTCAGGAAGAGGGTGTCCAGCAAGGGCGTCTAACATGGGGGCATCCGCAGCTCTTGCTGTCCACGTGTTGACAACCAACCCAAGGCAGACCCGTTCAGAGGCTGCCATCTTGGCCACCGACCCAGCTTCAAGACTTCAAATCTCCCTCCTCCACGCATAGCGAAATTGCCACAGGTGAGCTGCCTAGCCTCTCAGAGCTGCCGTTTCCTCCACTGGAAAATAGGAATTTGAAGCTTTTTTATGGTCTAGGATTGACATTAGGTGGTTATAAGGTAGTGGAAGTGGCAGGGCTGGCCACCCTGTGGGTTCCTGGGTAAGTCCTGGCCATTACCACGGTCAGTGCTGCTGCAGCTGTCCTAACAGGTGCCAGCTTAGGCACTTTCTGCCCAGTTAGGTCTCTTGTCTTTTGATGCTTTGTTTATTCCTCAGAAGCACAAAGGGATGTTGCATTACAGGACAACCCTGAAGAAATAGATTGTATGTGAAGTGTGCATATTTTTAAAAGCTAAGCTCGGTAGGAGCTTGTTACAAATCTGATTGGCATTTGGCAGGTAATGAGTCATTTTCGGGGTCCGAGAATCCTGGGAGCTTCTTGGAAAGGAGTGGGTTGTTCAGCACCTTGCCAAAGAACTATGTCAACAGTCAACACCTTATTTTCCATGTGAACATCATGCAAATACATAGCCGTAAATTGCCTGCAAATTGCCCTGCTGCCAGTTGCCAGAGTATTTTAGGATAAGCCTCTCTCCATACATTCTGAGCCAGCCTTTGAAGTGAAATTAAATATAAAGATCATTGTTATTCAATTAAAAAAAGACAGGCCCAGCTGAAAAGGATCTGACCTACCTCACCTTTATTATTTATTCTTCCAAATAGAGAATAGGCTTCTATTCTTTCAGACATACTCAGGATCCGGAAAAGGTCAAACCCAGAATTTCCTAAGTAACTGAGGGTACTCAGATGGGCACAGTGGAGTTTATTGACTCCTGGGGTACCCATTTTCATAGGGATTATTTGAAGGCAGAAAGCATGCAGTTCCTGTGCCTGGCTTTCCCTGTCGCCTGAGGAGACCCAACGGTTTCATCAGGAGCCAGTGGTGATCTTATGGCTGTCCGAAGGAAGACCTCATGTTTACAAAGTGTATTGTCTTTTGCCATTTTCTATTGCATTCTTTGTAATTGTAGAAGGAAAAAGAGACAGAGAGAGGTGTTCTAAATTAGAATAGAAATTGCCATTATAAAAACATATCTAGATAGGGTGGCAGAAAGCATATCAGTGGTAGTGTGTGAATGGAGGGAGGGAGGGACAGATTATAAAGTACATAAGGAACATTTAATGGTGGTGGATATGTTCATGACGTTGGTCTTGATGGATTCAGAGGTGTATATCTAGGTCAAAGTTCATCAAATTGTACTTTTAAAGAATGTGGAGTTTATTAGCTGTCAGTGATACCTTCATAAAGTTGTGAATGACAAAATGAATTACTTCTTTTGTTTTCAAACTATATATAGAAATTGCAGCGTGGAAATATTCTCATGTTGAAATTTAGGAATGTGAGACAGTCTTCAACCAAGAAGAAAAGACAACCAGGCATCATGGTTAAACTGTGCGTCTCAACAGTTCCAAGACTGGGGGCTCTTAACGGTCTATATAACCCATAAAAGCGTGGACCATATTCTAAGAAGGTGATCTCAGGCCCTATGAGAGATTTAAAGAGGTGGATTTTTTTTTTTTTTCAGTACTGGGGATTGAACTCAGGGGCATTCTACCTCCGAACTATATCTGCAGCCCTATTTTTTATTCTTTATTTTGAATTAGGGTCTTACTAAGTTGCGGAGGGCCTCACTAGGTAGCTGAGGCTGGCCACGAACCCAGATCCTCCGGTCTCAGCATCCCAAATGCTGGGATTACAAGCATAGGCCACCACGCCCGGCTTGTGGATTTTTTTTTTAAAAATCTAGAAAGCTCTATGCCAAGACAGGACAATTTTCCAGTTCCAAGAATATGATATGAAGAAGCCCATAAACTATGTGTGGTAGGGCATGTCTGTAATCCTAATACTTGGGAGGCTGAGACATGAGGATCACAGGTTTGAATCCATCCTCATCAACTTAGTGAGGCACTCAGCAACTTAGCAAGACCCTGTTTCCAAGTAAAAAAAAATAAAATAGGGCTGGGGGTGTAGCTCAGAGGTAGAATACCCCTGGGTTCAATCCCCAGCACTACACACAAACAATATAAATAAATAAACAAACAAATACATAAATACCCATAAATGTTTGCTGAATTGAGAATATTAATATTTTACTTCTTTTCCTTGTTTGAGCCAATGATTTTCCAATATTAAATAATGGTATGCTGGGGTATCCTGCCCAGTACATTTTAAACCATTCAGAGAAAAAGCAAAAATAACTCAGCCATTTATGGGTACTTATTTATTTGTTTGTTTATATTTTTTCATTGTTTAACTTGGGGACAGGGGATTGTGTTACTTCACTTCTGAGCTCCGACTTCACCCTGGGGGCAATGGTGAGTCCTAGCGTGGGGGGTGGTCTGTGTCCCCTGGCTGCTGGCTTGCTGTGAAGTCTTGCAGAGAGCACAGGCCCTGCCACATTACACTGTCCTCTCCTGTGCAGTGGGAATGTAGGAAAAGATGACTCCAGAGGCGTACACTTCCATTGCATTTTCATGTTCACACAACCCTCTATTAGGAATGGTAGAAAAGAGACATTTTGAGGCAAAACAGGCCTGTGGTCCTTGATCAGTACTGTTACTTACCATGTCTGATCCTTGGCCTTATTTGATAATGTCTAAGCAGTTTCTTTATCTCTAAGCTGAATACAACAATGGTATTTATTAGGGTTATAATATGTAAATTCTTAGTACAGTTGTCTCATAGTCTCCTCAGGGGAATTAGTTCCAGGACCTTACAGACATGAAAACTCAAGGATGCTCAGACCCTCATATAAAATGTCACGATATTTAAATAGAGCCTGCACATACCCTGTACACTTTAAATTATCTCCATGTTTCTTATGATACTTAAAACAATGTAAATGCTACATAAGTACTTTCTCTACTTGTTTAGGGAAGGAGACAAGGAAAGAAGTCTATACATGTCTAGTAGACATGCAGTTTATTTTTCTGAATATTTTCAATCCATAATAGGTTGGCTTTGCAAATGTAGAACCCCTGGAGATGAAGGGATGATTTTAGTTGAATGTGACTGAGCCCAGGGAGTCGGAGAAGACAGGCACTGAGGCCGTAGAAAGGGGAAGAGTGGATGGCAGAGGGCTTTGTGTGCTGGGGTTGTGTTGTACAGATGCTTCTTAACCTATGGTGGGGTTAAGCCCCAATAAACCTGCCTTAAATGGAAAATATCCTAAGCTGAAAATGCATTAGTACACCCTACCTGCTGACCATCAGGGCCTAGCCTACCTTGCACACTGCACTGACTGGCGCCTGACAGGCATTTGAGCGTAAGTACTGTTGTTGCCCCCACACTGAACACCAGAGCTGAGAAGGTTTCTAGAAGCCCTCCATCCATTGCACAATCCTCTGACGGCAACTGCCTATCTGATTTGCTGAATGACTTGTCACCCGAGTCATTGCTGTGGAGATCGCCAATATTTTGCCTGACCAGTAGCATTTCCTCTGTTCTCCATACTGGGGACCTCGGTCAGCTTTTATTCTTCTTGGTAGCATGCTCCAAAGGTCCAGGGTCACCCATCTTTCCTCTGCAACTCTGCAAGTGACTTGAGGCCGGGAATGTGCTTCTGGCACTTCTCTTCTGCACTGTGCATGGGCTCAGGGCTTCGTTCACCTTGTATGGACAGGGTGTTGAGCATCTAGGGGTGATGCAGACACAGACCTGGCCCCTGGGAGTCTCTTCTGCACTGAACATGAAGAGCCTGAATTGACATCTCCGAGAGTGAAAGTGCGCACCAACAGATGGACATTAAGGGCATGCACAAGGGGTGGTTATTTCTAGACTAAGGCATTAAAGAACACTTCACAGAGGGGATGAGGCCTTGACAGGGGTATTCAAAATCTACAAGAGACTTAAATGTTATTTCTTAATAAGTAAAATATGCAAATGGAAACATTTAAATCATTCCAAAACACTTTGCAGTAAAAACCAAGTCTTCCTATAATCCCTCTTCCCCCTTTTTTTGGTACTGAGAATGGAACCCAGGGGCATTCTACCTCCAAACTACATCCTCAGCCCTTTTTATTTTGAAACAGGGTCTTGTTAAGTTACTGAGGCTGGCCTCAAACTTGTGATCCTTCTGTCTCAGCCTCCCAAGTGCTGGGATTATAGGCATGCACCACCACTCCTGGCTTCCAAATCTCTGTTTGCTTCTGGAAACATCACTGTTTCTAGGTTCTACCTGTATATACCTGCACAGCTATCACTAATGTAAACTTATTTCACATCCCATGTTACATGACTCCACATCATTACATAGCTTGAGGACCATTTTGTATCAGTGTGCATTAATCTCTTTTATTGTTATTGTTATAGAGTTGACCCTCCAAATTCCTTAATCTTAAATATTTGGAAAAAAAATTGCATCTGTATTGAATATGGACACACTTTTTTCCTTCTCATTATTCTGTAAACAATACAGTGTACTGTTTAACATCTATAACAAACTAGCATTTACCTTATGTTAGGTATTATATGTAATTTAGCGATGACTTAAAGTGTACAGGAGAATGTGTGTAAGTCCTATACAAACCCTACATCATTTTGTAAAAGGGGCTTTTGAATTTGATATCCATAGAGATCCTGAAACCAATCCCCCAGGACACTGAGGTATGTCTGTATAATTAACTGTATATAATCAGCCCCATATTGATAGAGAACATGGCTGTTTCATTTTTCCTGCCCTAACTGATAAGCTTCAATGAATATCTTCATGAAATTTATTTGGGCACTGGTGTGAAAAGGGCATAGTAAACACACAGCAAACTCCCAGGAGTAAGATTGCTAGGTCAAAGTATGCATGGGTAATTTTGATAGATATTTCCAAGTTGCCTTCCCAGGAGGGTATCTGTGTTGGCACTCACTGACAATGAGTGTGAGTTGGGCAGGGATGGAAGGGTTGCATAGCAGGTTTGCAGGTGGCTTAGAAGGACCCTAGACCCTTGAAGGAGGATCCAAGGTGGGAACACAACCCATATACTGGTGTGCAGGAACCATATTCCAAGACCCTCCAGTGTATGCCTGAAACCTTGGGTAATTCTGTAGTTTTTTTTTTCCTTTACCTAAATACCTATGATAAAGTTTCACTTGCAGACTAGACACAGTGAAAGAGTAGCAACAATAATTAATAATAAACAGAATAATTATAACACTATACTGTAATAAAAGTTATGTAAAAGTTATGCATTATTTATTTCTAGAATGTTTCCACAATATTTTCAAACAGCATTTGACAGCAGGTAATTGAAACCACAGGAAGTGAAATGGTGGACAGGGGGAATCACGGTGTTCACTGCAAGAAGGCTGGGACCAAATAGCACGGTCTAGAGGGCTGGACCAGGCCAGGAGGATCCTGGCTGTCCTGTGGCATTGTTGAGATATTTCCCTGGAGGCACATGGGAGCCTGGGGGAGTTTTAGGGAAAGAAATGTAATTGATAGACCTTTATGAAGGATGGTTCTAACAGAATAGAGAAAGGCTCAAAGAAAGGAGATTGGGTAACCGGATGATGTGATACTGTAGAGAAAAATGATGAGGCCTGAATTAAAGTAGGAGCCTTACAAATCCAGAAGAAAGAATGATTTTAAAAGAAAAATTATTTATTTTTAAAATTGACACATAACTTACATCTTAAGGAGTATACTATGACTATATACATAATTATATGTACATATATGTACAATGTATCATAGTGTATATATACAATGTATCACAGCATGTGCAAACAATGTATTATAATACATATACACAATGTATCATGATATACATACACAATGTATTGTGATATACATACATATATATATACTGTATCATGGATAATTAACATTTAATCTTTTTTTTTTCTTTTTGTGGTACTGGGGATTGAACTCAGGGGCATTCTACCTCTGAGCTACACCCCCAGCCCTATTTTTTATTCTTTATTTTGAAACTGAGTCTCACTAAGTTGTGGAGGGCCTCACTAGGTAGCTGAGGCTGGCCATGAACCCGGATCCTCCGGTCTCAGCCTCCCAAATGCTGGGATTACAAGTGTGCGCCACCACGCCCAGCTACATTTATCTTCTTAAACATTTGACATTTCTATGTATTCGGAACCTTAAGCATCTTCTAGCTATTTTGAAATATATCATAAATTGTTGTAGATTATAATTACTTATAAAACACTAGAACTAATTTTTCCTGTATAATTGGGTACCTATTTTCCAACCTCTGCCTATATCCCTATTCTATACCCTTCTGAGTCCTAGTGACCATTATTCCACTCTTTTCTGGTATGAGATCAACTTTAGTTTCCACAAAAGAGTGCGAGCATGTGGTACTTGTCTTTCTGTGCCTGGCTTAGTTCATTCTTCATGATGTCATTCTTCTGGTTGCATCCACGTGGCCACAAATGCTAGTCAGATTTCTTTTTTGATGGCTGAATGATACTCCATATTGTATATTTACCATATTTTCTTTATCACTTACCTGTTGATAAACACTTTGGGTGATTGTATACCTTGGCTCTTGTGAACAGTGCTGCAAAGCACATGGACGTGCAGGTGTTGCTTTGAAGTGCTGCTTTCATCGCCTTTATATATATACCCAGTAGTGGAGTCTGACTATTTTCAGTTTCCTGAGGGACTCCCATTCTGTTCTCCATAATGACTGTACCAATTTATGTTCTCACCAGCAGTGTGTAAGCACGAGGGAATGCTTCTGAGAGCTGTTTAGGAGACAGACTGGGGAAATAATAATACCTTAAGTTGCCTAATATTTTGAGATTCCTTATCTTATTTGATTTTATAAAAAAAATGAAATATTAAAAACACCATCTTCATGTTTTATGTAACTCTGGTCACATTTTTAGTAGTATATTTGCATAATAGGCCCAGAGGGTGAAGAGACTGAGCAGAGATGGAGTCAGGTTGCTATGGTGATTCAGGAGCCTTGAGTGTGGCTGCTTAGAAAGGAATATTGAGTTCTTTAGAATGCATAAGGGGTAGAAAGAGGCCAGGGTTGAGCTGAAGCATAAGTTACCACAAGTCTTTAGAGAGTTGATGAAAATTTTCTTCCTTCAGGCAAAGGCAAAGGCAAAAAAAAAAAAAAAAAAGATATCAAGTTACTTTTCTCAAAAGTTCCCCATTGTCTCAAGAAAAGGTATGAAGTTATTTATGCTCTTGGCGTCATGAAGGACACTTTGTAAATAGAGGTATGTCTATTTTACAGAGGAGGTTACTAAGATTCCAGACAGAGACTTGGGAATAGAGCACAGTCAGTAAAACCCCATGCAAGGACTTAAGGGATCCTGGGTACTGGCTGACAGAGGTGGAGCCAGGTCTCTGGAAGGCTCTCTGGACCAGGATTTTCTGGACAAGGCTCCCAGGCCCCCCAGGATCCAAGCAATGGATTATGTCTTCAGAAAGGACCATCCCCAAAGCATCATCTTCAGAAAATATGGAGGCCTTTGGGTTTCTGTTGACCTTGATGTTGAGAAGCGTCTGATTTGTGGTACAACAGTAGTTTATACTAATTCTCCAAATGAGATGTTAGCAATGTCAAAGGTAGTGGGCATAAGAATGATCTGGGGAGATTGTTTGAAGAAATGTAAAGAAAAAGCTAGTTGATCTGAGCGGATGACTTTCAGCATTAGATTTGGCTATACTGCTGTCGAGGATATCATAGCTTTTGTTTCCAGTAACTGCTCTGGTAAAACACAAGGATGGCATGAAAGCCATGTGGAGTCAGGAATGAAGGTGGTGCCCTTCTGTCCTCCAGGGTGGGAGCTGTGGCACCCGACAGGCACACAGGCCTTCTGTGTGTGCAGGTTCATCAGCTCTAATTCAACCAACTGGAGATCCAGAATACTTGAAAAGCAAATTGTGTCTGTACAAAACTCACATGGACCTTCTGTTCTTGCCATTATTCCCTAAACAATACAGCCCAATAACTATTAACACAACATTTACATTGTGTTGGGTTTTATAAATCATCTAGAAATGACTTAAAGTATAGGGGAGGACATAGTTTAAACAACACTATTTGATATAAAAGGCTTGAGGATCCTTGGATTTTGGTATTTGCAGTGATCCTCCCTGGATACTGAGAGTCGACTGTAATTATGGCTATTTAAGAATGAAACAAAAATATTATCTCTTTGATTTATTGATACCATTTTTTTCAAAGGGCTACTTAGTTGTTATGTCACAGATACTTATTAAATCCTTTGGTGCTAACTGCTTAATAAATAGAACTGTTATTTCTTTTTTGCCAAGGGGCACTTTGGAGAACATTACTGAGGTGTTCAGGGTGCTGAGAAAAGAGAAAGTTTGTGAGTTTCTGGATTACCCTGTTCTTGCAACATTTAATTCTTTTAATTGAATTGTTGCAATGACACTATTAGTTAAATATTATTCCCCACTTTATTTTAGTGAAGATCCACATCTCACGGGTAGTTCGTTCTAGAGGAAGAGATGAATTCAGATCAGCCTGACAAGCCTTCTGTGTTCCCGGCCACTGTGCTTAGTTCTTGGCTATGTAAGATGTGCAATTAGCCAGTGCACCCTCAGCATTAGAAAGCTTCCATTTACTGTATCGCTAACAAGGCCACATTATTCCTTCATCCCATTAAGTGGCACCAGTGCCTTATACTCTAATTTGAAATCCCTTGATGTTGGGGCCATGCAGCCCCATGAGTCAGAGGGCTGGCTCCACCCTGTGATCATGGACAGGACAGAGCCCTAGGGACCCATGGAGTAATATGCCCTCTAAATATGGTCCCAGCTAGGCCCTTTTCCAGGCACCAGGGGGTATTCTTTCTGAGAAACAAGAAAAAACTTGGAAAGAGTTCAGAAGGAAGCAGCCACTGTGATCTGTGTGGGAATCAAAGAACATTACAGTGTTAGAAACCTGCTAATCAGCCCCTCACAAGACCAAGGAGAAAACAGGCTCGGAAGCTGAGACACTGTCTATGGCCACGGAGTGAGCTGCGGCAGAGCTGGGATGAGATGCAGCTCCCTGATGTCAGCCACGGAGTGAAAATCAAGTCCAGGAAGAAAACCATGGACTCCTCAGGAGACAGATGAGACCTCACATGCCCACCTCCAGCTGACCTTCAGCATGACCTCTGAGGCTCCCCTTCAGTGCTGGCATTTACTGTGCCTTAGCCTCTGTGCCACGTCTTGCAAATACAAGTTGAGGATCCTTAATATTACCGAAATATTTCAGATTTGGGAATATTTGCATATACATAATAATGTATCTTGAGGATGGGACCCAAGTCTAAATGTGAAGTTTATTTATATGTGTGTATATATCAAAATGGTAAAGGTAGTTGTTATATAATATAGTTAGTGCACCTGTGTTTTGACTGCAATGCAGCACACGAGATTAAGTTCAGTTTACCGATGCTCAACCTGTATGACCCTCCAGCCTGATTTAGTAGACACATTTTAAGGCCAGGCAACTGAGGTGCAAATAAGTCCAAGAACACTTAAAAGCTAAGGAGTAAATAAGATAGGACTCAAATCCAGCCCAGACTGATTCCCTTGACCTGGTAATTCTCCTAACTGCGTGTGGCACTCCAGGTGGATGGAAGAGAATCACCTAATGTCCTTGTCTGCCATCACCAACACCGCTGTTACCTTGGGGAGTTTCCTGGTCCCACTGGACTTCAACTCTGAACATATGTATAGGCTTTTCTATTGCTGGATCCCAGGGCTGAGATGCAGTTCAACTGCTAGGCCTCAGGCCTAGCGTGCACAAGACCCTAGGTTCCAGCTCCAGCATGGCAAAAACAGCCAATTGCCAGGTTCCGGATGGGAAGCAGCTGTGGGCTTTCTGTCTTTAGTTCAGGTGCTGGCAGATCTGCTATGGAAAGGACAGGTAGCAAATGTTTCATCTTTGCAAGGCTGTATTGCTGCCACTACTCGGCTCTTCTGTGGTGGCATGAAGCAGCTATACACAGTTGTAAATGAGTGGACATGGCTGTGCTTGATAAAAATTCACTGAAATCAGGAGCTGTGCTGTAGTTTGCTGATCCCCAAGTCAACAGCATCCTTGTGGCTTAGCTTCAATATGTTCCTCACGTTTATCTGAAAAACACTTTGACACAGAAGCCTTTACAGTAGGTATTCTTCTGATCTGACAGGGGCTGAGGGTGAAGAGAAGGAAAAGGTCACAAAGCCCATTGCGAATTCCATAGACGCACTCCAACCATGCAAGGAACAGGAAAATATAGGTACATTTTGCACATAATTCGGGGTCGGGGAGGGTGTGGAGACAGACCCTCTTCATTCTCACAAGTTCCATGAACATATCTTGGCTTTTATAGAAGCTAGACGGATGGAGAAAGTTGGTTGACTTGAGAGCATTAGCCCAAGAATGCAGGAGCCTGAGGAAAATTAGGTGGAGTGCCAAACGGCTGGTTTTATGGAGTTTTATGTTTGCACATACCTTCCCAGCTAAAGCATATGTTTCTTACTCTCCTGGTAGCTAAGTGTATCCACCATGTGATCTCCTTTGGACCAATGGGATGAGAGTAGAAGTGATAAGTACCACTTCTAGGTCCTGCCCTTAAAGGCCTGTGCTTCTCTGGCTTTTCCCCCCTTTTTACCAACCAGGATTTGGTGAGAATAAGATAGTCATCTTGGATGCAAAGATGGAAGTCACATGTCAGACATGAAGAAGCCATTTTTCGTCTCTGAACTGCCTATTTCTGAGCTGTTGTGTAAGAGCAGAAGAATTTCGACTTGGATAAAGTCACTGCATTTCTGGATCTCTGTTACAGCAGCAAAACCTATACGTACTGGCTACAAAATTTCCAGGGCCCAATATGAAATACAAATGTGGAACTTTTGCTAAAAAACATTACTAAGAATTTCAAGACACGAACAGCAAAGAACTAATCAAGTGCTCCTTTTCCATCCATTTTAGGGAGACGGTTAAGTTATAATTTCCAGCTCCTGAAATGCAGAAGCTTTTGAGGCCAGAGGTCCAAGGGAAGGGTCTGGAGTGAGGCTGCTTGTGTTCTAGCCTCTTGTTCCTTCACTTACTAACTGGCTGTGTGAGTTTGTGCAAACTGCAGTTCCCTTATCTACAGAATGGCAACAATAATAAAAGCTCCTGCCTCATTAATTTGGTATGAGGCCTAAATAAAGTAATAAAGACCAAGGCCTCGACGCCAAGTGAGCTCTTTATAAATGTTTACTCTCATTACTGATGTAAAACACATGATAAGCTACAATTTCCAAGTTCCTTCACCCATTTACCTGCATCTTCATCGCTTCCCCACTCAGCCTGTCATATCCTGGCCTTCGATTTGTGACTTCTGCCCATTTCCCTTCCCTTGCAGCAATGTCAGACCAAGCAGGTGTTTTTGTTGTTGTTTTGTTTTTAAAAAAAAATTGGTGTGAAATAGTTATATTTAACTGAGTCTAATTTATTAAAATAATTGCCTTAATGAATACTAATTATTAAATGCTCTTTTAGTTATGTGCTTCTCTTTGCTGATACATGTACTTCATATTAGTCATTATGGAACAAGACATGCGGCAAACTGTGTAATTACAGACAAAGCACTGAAGACACAAACCAATAAAAATCAAAGGTAGGAAGAAAAAATGCTTTGAAGAGCTCTGGGGAGGAGTTGGGACTTCCTGGGCCGTGCCAAGAACCTGCGGCAGGAGGCGGGGTGGCGAAGGGGTGCCGGATATGCCAAGCCTCTCTACTTGAGACAGGGAGGAGAGGAGGAAAGCTGAGGAGCCACTGAGCCACATCCTTAAACAAGCTGAGAGAGAAAGGCTCCAGGCCCAGAGGCCCTCTTCTCTCAGGATGTGCAAGCCAGTGCTGGGGTAGAAGTGGCACCTGGGAAGCCCGGTGTGCCATGGGCTCCTGTCTCCACCACTTCAACGGCTGGCTGGGGGCTGGCTCTGGGGTGAGCTGTGTCCTTCCTGTTGGGCAGCCCAGGCCTCATGGCTGCAGGGTGTGGCCTTCTTTGGAGATGGGATTTCTGCAGGGGACATCAACTTAAACTGAGGACACAGGGCGGACACTAATTCAATTTGACTGGTGTCTTTGTAAAAAGTACCATGGGCTAGGTGACTTAAACAACAGGGTTTTGTGGCCTGATGGCTCTGGGAGCAGTAGTCCAAGTTCAAGGCGAGCAGGATTGGTTCTGTGAGAGCATGCCTGTCCCCTCTCCCACTTCTGGTGGCTGGCTGTCAGTCTCAGGTGTCCCTTGGATTGTAGAAGACCCTCCTCTGCCTTCATCTTCACCTGTATTCTTCCTGTATTTCCCCTTTTATAAAGGACACGAGTCATATGGATTAGAATCCCCAGTTTAACTTGATTATCTCTATAGAAACATTCTTTGCAAATAATGTCACATCCTGACATACTGAGGGTTAGGGCTCCAACATATGAACCTTAAGGGCAGGGGGAACTAGACACCCTTTTCAACCCATTATAGCATTCTCGAATGGTCCTTCTCTGAACTCAGTTTACCCATCTGCAAAGGAGGATGTGATTGATAACCTCCAAGGGCTTTTTAGCCCTAAAGTCTTACATAAGCCCAACAAACCCAGGCCCTCAGCAGTGCAGAGGGGTAGATACAGCCCTGGCAAAAAGGTTGCAGAAACAAAGGAAAAGACTATGACTTATAGCAAGTGGACCTAAGCTGTCTGCTATGGCAAAAACAATCTTCCCCGGGGACATCTTCACACTGTACTTGGGGAGGCCTGACCACCCTCTAGACCTCTATGCTTAAGGACCAGAATCTGGATCTAGTCGTGTGTGTGTGTGTGTGTGTGTGTGTGTGTGTGTGTGTGTGTGTGTGTGGTATTGGGACCAGAATCTGGATCTAATCACTAGTGTGACCCAAGAGCCTCTGGGAGGTAGACTTAGGTCATCTCACTTTCCTACCTGTGCTCAGCTGCGCCCAGTGGGGGAAGCTCTGCTCCACCACTGTCCTCCAAAGCATGCAGTTTCACCTCCATTGATTCCCACCGTATTGTCCAGTAACATCTGAGTTTTCATCTCGGGCCCTCTGAATGACAGGAGTTAAAATGGGAGAGAGAGTTCCAGGACCTTTGTGCAGGCGGCTCCTCTCAGAAATGTTTGCATCCTGGGCTGCAGTTTGCACATGAAGAATGGACCTGTTTCTGGTGGTTGCAGTATGGTGTCAGCCAGAATGGTGATATGCAGGTGAGCCAAGGATGCATATTCAAGTGTGTGGACTCTGACCCAAGCACTGTCCTGTGCAACTGATATGCTTTATACTATTCAGTCCCAATAATGACCTTATGAGATAGCAACTACTGTAACCTAGTTTTGCAGGTTAGGAAGTAAAGATGGACCAAAACAGCTGTCAGAGTCACACAGCTGGAAGTGACAGCACAGATTCCAGCTGGAGCCATTGTCTCCAGACCCCACACTTATAACCCATGGACAATATCCTTTCTGGTAGTGGTAGACAAATTACATCTAGACATAGAGTGTGGCCCACTCGAGGTGCAGGGAACAGGATGCTTGTGATGGTTGCAACTGTCATCAGGGCTTCACAGCACACAAATGATGTCATCAGTCATCTTTTGCAGCTGGTGCTGAGAGGGGCAATGTTTACCCAGAGTACTGGGGACTAGAAGTGTCCTTGGTTTTATTTATCCAGGCTTAGGGGCTGCCCTCGCTTTTATTCAAGACCTAAGTTTTTAAGGCCTAAGCTTCTGAGTAGCAGGATGTTTTAGGTGGGTAGATTACAGCCTTCAACTTTATTAAGCCTGTAACCTCATCCTAGGAATGGAGAGGACACTAGAGTTTCTTCTGCTAATTGGAAACCCTTCACCACTTTCCCTTTCTGGGAAGATTGACTGAGTTGACCAAGACAACGCTTTCATTATCTGTGACACAATGGTCTCCCCTGAAATTCTCAAATTATTTGAACTTTTTTTTTCTTTAACTTTCTTTGTGTGTGTGTGTGTGTGTGTGTGTGTGTGTGTGTGTGTGTATTGTACTGGGGATTGAACCCAGGGGCATTCTATCTCTGAGCTATACCCTCTGCCCTATTTTATTTTTATTTTGAAACAAGGTTTCACTAAGTTGCAAGGGACCTCACTAAGTTGCTGAGGCTGGCCACATGAACCTGCAATCTGATCCTCCTGTCTCAGCCTCCCAAGCACTGGGATTCCAGGCATGCACCACTGTGCACAACTAAATAGATTGAATTAAGTAATTTTAGCAAAAAATGGGTGAGGCATACTCATTCATCTATGTATTTTTTCTCTTGTATATATTTCCCAGGAAATTACTTCACTTCTTGACAGCGAGGACCCTGGAGTCCTCACTGCAGGGCTGACTGTTGCAATGTGGTGTGGTGTGGTCTCTGTGCTGTTTTACTCACCGAGGAAGGTGCTCTGGGGGACAGGGAGCCAGTTTTATAAGATCATGACTTTTGTGGACAGAGACAATTTTTCCTTCCTCCTTTCCAGTTTGGTTGTCTTTTACTTCTTTTTTCTTGCCTGCTTGCTCCAGCAAGGACTTTCTTTACTATGTTGAATACAAGTGGCACACATGTATTCTTGTTTCTCATATTAGAGAGATAGCTTTCAGCATTTCACCATTGAGTATCTGTTGGTTTGGGGTTTTTATCTATAGATTTTATTTTATTGGAGTGTTTTCCTTGAGATCATGGCTTGTTGAATTTTTTTTTGGGGGGGGGAAAGGGTATTTTTTTTTTTAGCAACAATTAAGATGATGCATATTTTTACCCATCATTCTGCTAATGTGATGCATTATATTGATTGATTTTCATATGTTAAATCATTCTGGCATTCTTGCAATAAATCCCCCTTTTGATGTAATGTTGAATTCTGTTGGGTAATATTTTGTTGAGGGATCTTTGCACAAATATCAGGAATATTGGTTTGTAGTTTCTTATAGTATCCTTGTCTGTCTTTGACATTTGGATAATGCTGGCCTTATAGAACGAATGTGGAACTTTCTTCCTCTTCAATTTTTGGAAGACTTTGAGGAGGGCTGTTAATTTTTTTTTTTTTTTTTTGCTGAATGTTGGATAGAATTTACTAGTGTAGCCAGTTGGTCCTTTGGCTAGATGGTTGGTAAGCTGAGGTCAGAAATGATGTCTCTCGTTATTTTTTCTTTAGTATTTCTAGCATTGTTGTGTATAAAATAGATGCTCAACAGACAATTGCTGTATGCAAACAAACGAATGAATGAGTAAGTGAATAAATATTGCCCTTGCCTGTGTATGTGCCTCCCGCGCCTACTAGTTTTGAAGGCTCTGGCTCAGTTGGTATGCCTAATGTCTAGCTCATGGCCTGACCAGAATAGAAGCTCAATAAATGCCATTTGTTGAAGAACAGGATGGCAGTTCAGCATCTTCTTGCCTTGGACCTGTCAGTTATTGTATCTACAGGATATAAATGGAAAGACCATTTCCAATCCATTCAAAGAAGCCATATGTAGACAGTCCCTGACTCTCAATGGTTTGTCTTACAATTTTTCAACTAGCTGTCAATCAGCATTTAGTAGAAATTGTACTTTGAATCTTGAATTTGGATCTCTGGGCTAATGATACGTGGTATGATGCTGGGCAGCAGTAGCGAGCCATAGCTTGCAGTCACCCTGCGATCACCAGAGGAATGACCAGCTCTCTGCAGCATTCTGTACCGTAGAGCTAGGTTAGGTGAGTTACATGCATTTTCAGCTTGTGATATTTTCAGCTCACAGTGGGTTTATCAGGACACAAACCCACTTTGAGTGGAGGAGCAACTGCACTTGAGATGTCAGCCCAGGAGCCAGAGCCTCAAAGCAAGACACTCCGTGAGCTCTTTCACTATAATATTAAAATGAAGTCATCTGCAGCTAGAGTTCCCCAGAAGACGACCCTGAGACAAGGATTTAGTGCAGTAGCTTTTTTAAAGGGGATCCCAGGAAGCATGGCTGGGGAGCAGAGAGTCGGGACAGGGAGAGAAGCCAGTGACTGGAGTGGCACTGAGGTAGTCTCATGGGGACCATAAGAACACGTCCCAGAGTTGCTTCCCCTAAACAGCATGCAAGCTGCAGCATTTACGCTGGCTCCTGACACTGCTGGAGGACTGCAGTCCCGGGCACTCTGGCCTCTCTGCAGCCACAGCAAGCCCTGAGAAGAAGCATTTCAGGTGTCTGCAGGAAGAAACCATCCATGGATCCCTAGTGCTGCTGAGGGATTGGAGAGGGACACTAATGGAATCTGACCAAAGCTATGAAATTAGAGCTACAAACCCAGACCTGAGACCGGGTTCTGCCCCTGACTTCCAAGGCACATCCTTCATTTCCCTAGTCGTCAGTGTGCCCACCTGTGAAGCCCTTTCCTGCTGCCAAAGCGCGAGAACTTCTTTCCTACACGAAGACAGATGATATGGGCTGTCCTTGTCAAGGCTCGGTGCCTGCGTTTCTGTGCAGGCTGACGGGACTCCCTTCCACTTTCTCCCATGTTTCTCCCAATCATTCCAGCTGAGGTTCTGCAGAATCAGGCTGCCCTCCCTCCACAGCTGAAGTGCGTATGTCTAACCACACGTGTGATTCACACATGGCCCCAACGTGGTGTTTATATCATTTGATACTTTGATTACTTTGTTCAAAGTGATTTCATTTGTTTATGAACAGTTGGTAAATCCCCAGAAATCTCTGCTCTCTTATCCTCTGACCTCCTTACTTTCTGGACAGAGTTAAGTCCCCTGTTGCTGGCTAGACAACTTGGGTAGCTAAGACAGTCTCATTAATAAATCACAGGCTTGTATTTCTTAATAAAAGCAGGATAAAAGAAGGAAGCAGGATAAATGCAAAAAATATTGTCCAAGTTTTGATGGCAGTCATGAGGAAGAATTTGGGTACATGGAGATACCTGTTATACTGGCATTTTCTAATCCTTGCTGCTATATCTTGCCTCTCTCCCCCTATGCTCATCTGCACTGTTTTAGGACCAGATAACTGCCTCCTGAATGTCCCACAGGATGTTAAATGTCTTCAAGGTGGGGGGGTAGATACTGAGCCACATAAATTTGAAGAAGGCGGGATCCACAAAGTAAAAGCATATCTTTGTTGGTGGAATTCTCAGAGCCTTGAGTATGCTGATGAGCATTGTGATTCTTAGTGAAGGGTATAGAGCATGCAGTAGTTCCCAAATAAATGTGGCCCCAAAACGCTTTTTGATACCTAGAGCAATGCTCTGTAGAATGAAGCTTGGAAAATGCTTTCCCAGAGTGTGCATTTGCCATAGGAGCTGGGAGGGAAAATTCAGAAGGCCCCAGCAGTTTTCAAGGATGCACCAGGCTGCTGTTGTGGTTACTGTAAACTCCTGGCTTCTCTTGAAGCATCTTGGCTGGGGAAGACAAAAATGAAGACACCCTAGGGAAGAAGCTTCCTGGTTAGGTGTCTGGCAATGCAAAGAAGAGGGGGCCTCCTGGATGGGGCTGCACAGGACCTGCCCCAACACCAGGACCAGCTCCATACTTTGCAGGGGCCAGTACAAAATGAAAATGTGGGACTCCTTGTTGGATTACTACTGGGGTGATGAGTAGTGAGATTTCAAGGGACACCAAGAGCCCTGCTGGCCCTTGGGGATTAGAGCAAACCATTCTGCATCCTGCAGCCCCCATGTGCCCTCCTGTGTATGCACACCCACACCCACACATGTGGGCACACAGATATATGCTGCAAAAACAACCAGAACACAAGTACATGTGTTCAAAGGTGATGACAGCAGAGCCTCAAACCGGCGTGAGGGCTTCCTACCAACACGGAGTCAACCATGGCGTTGCATGGACCCTGGGGCAGGAGAGCAGGGTCTCTAAGGAGCCCATCAGGCCACGCCTACCATCAGCCTCACCTCCCTTCCCCAAGGGCTGCTGCTCCCAGACAGGCCTTCCCGGCGCTGCCTCAGCAGGAAGCTAGTTCGGCCAGCTCTCCATGAATCAGCAGCTGATGAAGCAATGCACTATGAGATTACTCAGAAGATGCATGGAATTGTGGCAAGAGACTGGGGATTCAAATCCTCCCAAAGATGACGGGCAATTTCATAACCTATTTCTGTGTCGTAGGACCCCTGTTTGGGAAAAGGAGTTGGAAATAATGCCCTCGCTGAATTGGGATTGGTGAGGAGTCATCGAGGGTCTGATGTGTGTGCACCTTTTGTCAGCTGCCCAGTGCGTCTCAAGGGCAGGACTCCTGTGTTTTCTCTCGGAGGCTCTTGGCCACTTCTTTCATTTACTTACCTTTCCATCCATTCAGTCGGCTGTGGAGGGCAAGCGAGGATGAACTAAGCATGGGGAGGGAAACAGCCGTGAGAGACCTTCCACTAGAGGGAGTGGGGTGCAGGGAAGAAGAGCGAGAGCTGAAGCCAGACAGTCCCACTGCCCCTTGCCACCACCTCCTGACAGAAGACAGAAGCCAGTGGTAAATAGGACTATTGGGTTGTCTGTGGACTTTAATCATTCTTATAACCTCACTGCACGAGAGTCCAAATAACTGGTAGTTGGCCACTGACCAGCTTCAGGAGGCTCCAAGTGCCTTCAACCATCTCCAGTAATTAAGCTCAGCGTGACAGTTGTTTCTGAAACAAGAAGTCGAATGAATGGCATTAATCTCCCTGATTTAAGCCCATTAGCGCCTGTGCTGTCCTGGCGCAGGCGGGTAAGAGCCACTCGCCTCACCGGTCATGCCCAAAGGGTCACGGGCTGACTCATCGTTAATAGTGGGGCAGACTTTAATGGAGGGGTGGCTTTGAAGAAGTGCAGGGTGTGTTCAGAAGCTTGAAGGTTTAATGCATTTTTAATTAAATGTGCTTTAATAGGATTCAGCACCAACTATCATGTCACTGCAGATAGATTCATTATATTTGTTCAGTTAATTACACATGTGTTATTACCCAAGTATAAACTTTGATGACCTGGAAAGAAGCTTGACTTCGAGGGACACCGAGAGCCCTGCTGGCTCTTGGGGATTAGAGCAAACTTTTCTGCATCCTGCAGCGCCCATGAGCCCTCCTGTGTGTGCACACTCACACCGACACATGGGCACACAAATGTACACTGCAAAGACAACCAGAACACAGGTGCTTGTGCTCTCTCTCCCTTTTAAAAGAGAAAAGTGTGGTGGGAGATAGTAAAATGTTTCCCAGAGGCAGGAGTGGTGGCACACACTTGTAATCCTGGTACTTGGGAGGCTGAGACAGGAGGATCACAGGTTCATGGCCAGCCTCAGCTACTTAGTGAGATTCGCTGCAACTTAGTGAGACCTTGTTTCAAAATAAATAATAAAATAGGGCTGGTGGTGTGGCTTGGAGGTAGAATGTCCGAGTTCCATCCCCAGTACCACACACACACACACACAAAAATAGAAATAAAAATAAAATAAAATGTTTCCCAGTTAGGTTCTATCCTGTTGTGAGCTGGTAGTCCTCAGACTACGCACCGGATGTTTCTGATTCTCAGTGTTCCTCTTCCACAAAATAGTTAACAGCAATACAATTTATAATGAGGATACTACGATGAGATTATACACGTAGAGTACTTCAAGAAATGTTGCGAGCCCCATGTTACTGCTGTTGGTTGAAATCAGTCCTCCTTTTCCCATTCTATAAACTCAAAAACCATTTCTCTACTTATTCGATAAATCCCGCCTGTGTCCATTCATCTGTACACATCCGTAAACTCATGGAATGAGATTCTTCCTTTACGACAAGTGTTAGTCTGCTAAAGCATGACTTCATTTACTCATTCAACAGGCATGCTATGGAACACACTCATAATGACTGCATTAGCACCGCCATGCTCATGGCTCAGGGTCCTGTATTCTTGTGTGTCTCTTACCTGATTGCTTCTCTAACAACAATCAGCTGAGTCTCTATATATTATAGACGGGAAACTGAGGTTTAGATCATTGATTCATTCACTGCTACTTACGGGGCCCTTAGGATGAGCCAGGTATTGTGCTAAGAGTTTTAGATAAAGAAGAAAACGAAACAGATGTGGCCATTGCCCTCAAAGACCCAGTCTTGTTACAGGAAGTTTTTGAAAGCTCATGAAAAGTTGTTTATTGTGTTAGGCTGTTTTATGTCACGATGACTAAAATACCTGACACGAGCAACTTAGAGGAGGAAAGGTTTATTTTGGCTCATAGTTTCAGAGATTCAGGCCATGACTGGCCAACTCCAGGGCAAAAATATCATGGCAGTGGGGGATGGTGGAGGGAAGCCCCTGGGAACAGAGAGAAGTCAGAGGGAACAGAGAGAACCAGGGACCTGTTTCCTCCAGCCATGCCCCCATCTACCTATAGTTGCACCCCCAAAATCCAAATCTTTAACCCATTAATGGATTAGTCCATTGCTGAGGCCAGAGCCCTCATGATTCAGTTATTTCACCTCTGAACATTGGTGCATTGCCAACACATAAGGTTCAGGAGATAGTCTAGATCCAAACTATCGCACTTATGGTCCTGGGTCTTTTTTTTTTTTTTTTTCTGAAGTCAAATCATAATACATTGGACTGTGTAACTCATGTGATGGGCCGAGCATCTCACTTCCTTGTTCTCTATGATGCAATTCCAAGTTTGGGGAGCAAAGGAAGTGTTTGGAGGGAGTGGGGATAGGTTGAGAAGGAGACCCAACATACCCAGAAGAGATTCACCTAAGAGATCCTGGATAAGCCTCGAAAGCTTTGCTTCTCCGGCCTCCATGCGCTTACAGCTCCCCTGGGGATCTTGCTAAAGCACAGGCTCTCATGCCGTAACATCACGGGGGAGGAAGTGTGATAGTCAATTTTATGTATCAGTGTGGCTAGGTCATGGTACCAAGTTGTTTGGTCAAACACCAGTCAAGATGTAGATGATGAGGATTTTAAAAAATAAGATTAATTTTTAAATCAGTAGACTATGAGTAAAGCAGATTAATATCTCCGGTAATGGAGGTGGGCCTCATCCAATCAGTTAAAGTCCTTAAGAGAAAAGACTGCAGTCCTCTGAGGAGTAGGAAATTTTGGCTCCATTGCTGCCTTTGGATTAATGCTACAACATCAGTTCTCTGGGTTTTCATCCTGCCAACTACTTACTCTGCAAATTTTGTAGTTATTCATTCCCACTATTGCCTGAGCTGATAAGGAAGGAAGGAAGGAAAGAGGGAGGGAGGGAGGGAGGGAGGGAAGGAAGGAAGGAAGGAAAGAAGGAAGGAAGGAAGGAAGGAAGGAAGGAAGGAAGGAAGGAAGGAAGGAAGGAAGGAATATCTATGCCTATATCATCTACACCCACTTGGTTCTGTTTCTGTGGAGAACCATGACTACCACTGAGGGGTGAGATTCTGCATTTCCTGTGAGCTCCAGCCTGCTGGTCTGGGAAACAGTCTCAGAGTAAAGTCACAGATAAAAATGACATCTGCAAAAAAGAACAGTCAGCATGCGGAAAGCCAGGACAAACCTTCAGCCTGCCCATAGGCTTCAGAGAAGAGTCTGGGTTGGAGCCATTGCGATTTATTCTCTCCAGAGATTAATTTCTACCTGATCATTTTAATCGGATAGTGTATCATGCTGGTGAGAAACTAGAGTCTCCAAGAACATGCCCCTATTTGCACTCAATCTCACCGGTTTTGGTTGCATAAACACAGCTTTTTTGGACAGCAGGATCCAATGCCAAACAGCTGGATGGAAGCTGAAGAGAGAAATGAGAGCTGGTGCAAAGGTTTTCCAGCAGCCCAGATGGCCAGCATCCCACACACACCAAGACTGGCCTCGGCAGCCCCCTGCCTGCCTGACACCTTCTGAATACCAATGGCAGCCATGCATCTGTGATAGTGCTAGGAAAAAGTAATGAAAGCCAAGCTCCAAGCCTTCACAAATGCAACGAGGAAACAGTTGGCTTGCTGCGTGCTTCTTGGCTTGCAGCAGGAGGCCCAGCAGCAAACCCAAACAACACAGGAGGCAACTGGGGGGAAGAGAAAGGATCTTGCCAGCAGATGGCCTGACTCTTCCTCTCCTACAGCCCCAACGGTCTGAAGACCCCCACAGCCATGCTCAGTACAAAGTCCTGCTCAGGTAGCAGGTGAATCTGGTGAAAGAATGTGTGATAGCACATGCCCAGTGGCCAGCCTGGCCTTGTCCAGGGGAACCATAACATGAGCTACACATACTATATTTTCTACTAAACACCTTAAAAAGGTGAAAAGAAACAGGTAAGTTTATTCTAATAATGTATTTTATATAATAAAAATGCCCTAGATATTATCACTTCAACATGCCACCAGTATAAATATGTTTGGATCACCACATCCAGCAATGCAGTTCCAGGTCTTTGATGACCAGCACGGGGCAGCTGTGGACCCTCAAATTGATATCTGCTGCTTGCCCCAGTCTCCCCCTAAAATAGAAAAGCGGGATAAAGAAGGGAAAATAATCTTTCAATGATGGGAAGATGCCAGGCAAATCCTATCAGGTAAAAGAGTTTATAATAACAGTAATTCCACCTGAGTAAGCACTCTTCACACAAACAGAAACCAAGCACATTTCAGGAACGTATTTATTCTGTGGGTCACAGAGGAGGTTAAACAAAATTTGTTTTAAAAATGTCTCCTAAAGAAACCCTCTATTGCTACTCCATGTGCTGTTGGAAGGGGGGTGCTGTTAGAGGTGGGGGCTGAGCCAGCTGGTGGACAGAGAAAAGGGGTTCAGGTCCATACTTGGGCCTCTGGCCATCTCCACGAACCATGACCATTCCCGCTCCTGTGGTCAAGTTGCCAGCCTTATGCATGATTTGCAGGGAGGGTGAAACTGCAATGAGGAGAGACTAGAGGAAACTTTCAGCAGGGGACTTCCCTCTCAGTTTCTGGTGGGAACTTCCAGCAGACACTGTGCAAATCTGGAGGCAAACCATATCCCAGACATTTGAGTTGTTCATTCCGTTAGCTACTCATTCATTCCTCTGTGCATTGATGCAGGTCAGTGCTCAGGCTGAGTATCCTGGAAAGCAGACAGGAGATCTATTAGGGAGAATCTGGCAACCAACACTAGGAAGGGAGAGGCTCCGGGAGACATGGAGCTGTGGTGCAATCTTGATGGAGGCCTCAGCCCACCCTAGGGGAGCTCTGAAAGTAGGATGAAGCTGCATAGCTCTCAAGTTGGATGCCGAGGTCCAGGCCTTAATACCCACACTATGGTTTGATTGTGCCCCCTCAAGTTCATATATTGTACATCATTTAATTCCCAGATTCATAGGTGAATGGATTTAGGGGTGGGGCCTTTCAGGGTTAAATGGACTCAGGTGAAGTTATGAAGATGGGCTCTCACAATGGCATTAGTGGCTTTATCAGAAGAGGAAGAGAGACTCAAGCCAGCATGACTGCTCCCACCATGTGATGCCCTCCACCATGTTTAGAGTCAGAAAACCACAACCGCAGAGTGCAGGGATGGAGAACACTGGATCCAGAGACCATAGAGTTCGAATCTAAGTTTTGCCTTTCATCTCCGTATGACCTTGGGCTGCTCAGTGTACCGCTCTGCATCCCAGGGACAGGGATACACATGAGAAAGTGCACGTGGAGAAGCCTGATGGATGCACAGGAAATCTGGGGTGGGAACAAGTGATGGCAAGGAAACACAGCCCGCTGCTGCTGCACAGATGATGTGCACAAGGTCTCTCTACCATGAATGGCTGCAACTGTGTGTAGAGCTCTGGCTTGTTAGCCAGTTTTGCCAATCTGTGCACACACACAGTGTGTGCTGCAGTGGAAAAATCACACAGCACGAGGATGCTCGAGACCCTGAGTTCTAATTCTTCTCTGGACCTCAGTGCTCCCGTCAATGGAATGGTCAGTGATCTCACGCTGAGGGCTATCAGCCCATCTGGACTCAGATCTTGGAGCATCGGAAGGGGGGTGGTGTTAAACACTTGGCTCCATAAACAAACAAACAAACAAACAAATAAACAGACAAACAAAAAACAAAAGGAGCGATTTTGCCTTTAAAAGTCCAGGTTCCAGGAATCTCTTCAAATGCCAAAGATCTGGCGACTCTGGGCCTGCATCCTCCGGTGGCCATATCTTGCCTGGCCCTGAATGGCAGCTTGTCCCCCCTCAGACCTGGGTGTCCTTGCCTGGGGACCACAGTCCCTGCCCCTCCCAGCTGCTGTTGGCCTTGCTGGCTCGGCTGCTTCAGCAGTGTGTCTTGCTGCCCAACCTCGGTTGTGGCTGAGTCTACTTCCCTGTGTGAGGAATATCCACACCTCTGCTGGCTTCAGGCAGGTGCTGTAAGGATAAAAAAATTAAAATACAACTAAAATGCAGAAGCCCAGGTCCCCCCTGGGTTTCAGAAGAGTCCAAGCCCCCTTAAGTTCTCTGACAATGATAAAACATTAGGTAAACATTTGAAAATGGAATGTTAGCCATGTGGTTGTACATGTCTGCTCTGTACTTATCTGGCCTTTCCGGGCGCTGTGACCATGAACACTCTGACTATTCAAGATGTTTTTAAATTGTTATACTTGTTATGACCAGTGTATGTCTAAAAATGCTTATGTCTTGAAAAACTTGTCCCTCTCACCCCTCCCAACATGCCTTAAACTTTCTACCCCTACCTTGCCACTTTTCTTTTAAAAACTCTACTCACTGGGGCTCGGGGCTCCTCTCCTCTGTCTTTTTAAAGACATGAGTGGGGCCCCAGCGCTGGCTCAATAAACCTCTTGCTCAATTGCATCAAGTGATGACTCTCGTGATTGATTGGGGTGAGTGCTAAGATCCCCTGACTGAGGAAGGGTCTCTCCCAGACCTAACAGTGCTAACCCAATGGACAAGCAGGTTCTACTGGCAGAGCCAAGGGACATAGCCCCAGGAGTGAAAAGTGGCCATTCAATAACTGCCCTCTGTGATTGGGGCCAGGACTCAGAGAAGCCGGATGTGGGGCAAGACCTTTCCTTTGTCTGGACCCCAGTCTCCCCATCTGAAAAATAAGGTGACTGGGCCACAGTGTCTCCTGGGCTTCTCCAGCACATGGTTCTTGGTTCTCTTACACGGCAGGCACACAAGGTGTGTATTCCCGCACATGGGCATGTTCATCATCCATCTTCCTGAAGATGGTTCTCCAGTTGCCCTGACATCCAGCTCCTTCCCCTCTCCCTTATCACTAGATCTAGCCATTAAGCTTCAAATGGGCTTCCTGCTGGCATTGTTTAAGGGCAGCCAACAGAATTAGTCCCTAATCTCCTCTCCCAGTATCAGACAACACAAGATTGTTCTTGGTACCAGGTGCTCAGGGGATAGGGCTTAGATCCCAGTCACTGATACCTGTTAGAAGGTCACCCAGAGCTCTGTCCCCCTCTCGCTGGGTTCATGAACTCATAGGAGAGAGGTCACAAGGGTCCCTGAATGGGCGCAGAGAGGCTGCCCTCCTGTCCTGACCCTGGGATCTAGCACAAGTTCTTTCCTTTGGGCCTGGTTTATCTCCTCTATAGAAAATGCATGCAGCCGGGCGTGGTGGTGCAAGCTTGTAATCCAAGCATTTGGGAGGCTGAGACCGGAGGATCCAGGTTCACCGCCAGCCTCAGCTATTTGGTGAGGCCCTCAGCAACTTAGTGAGACCCGGTTTCAAAATAAAGAATAAAAAATAGGGCTGGGGGTATAGCTCAAAGGTAGAACACCCCTGAGTTCAATCCCCAGTACTGCCAAAAAAAAAAAAGAAAAAAAAAGAAAAGAAAATGCATGCTTATATGTGACTCCAAAGTTTCAGTGATTCTTCACAAAGACTAGACTAGTTTCATTTTCTGCTTTGCCACTTTTTGGGCCTCTCACAAAGTAAAGTGACTTTTTGAGATACTGAGCATATTAATAAAATGAAGCAATGCTAAATCATAATGAAAAATGAAGCAGTTACCCCTTGTTCTTGGGGAAAATGTTTCAAGACCAGTAGTGGAGGCCTGAAACCACAGAGAGCATTAGACCCGACATATCCTGTTTTTCCTGTATATACACAGTTTGTGATTCGCCTTTGGTAACTAAAACCACAGAAACAGGAGCCCTGGATAAGGGGGACAACTATGCTGTGACAAATTTACCTAGAGCAGTTCATGCTGTTGGACAAGAGCGTTAGAATGTAATATGTATGTGCCACTTGTGAGCCAGAGTGGGTTTATTTAAGAAATAGTAAGTCTGATCCCAACAAGGGCACAGTAGAAACTGCATATGGAGTCCCCTCTTGCTGAACAGCTGCTGTACTGCCTTGTGTGACCAGAAGTCTCAGTCTGGTCCTCCACAGGCAGGTGCATGAGCAGCAGGGCCTGGAGAACCCAGACCCGGCCTGCGATGGGTCAGGGCTAAATTATCCTGACTGGGCACTGACTGGAGAAAGCCTCCTGTGAAATGCTGCCAGATAACAATGACCTTCACTCTGACCTTTGCTCTGATGGTCAGTCCAATCACAGTGTCAGACCAGGGCCACCTGTTTACACTGAGGCCCACACAGGCTGCCTCCGCTTCTTCTTTGTTAAAATCTGAGTGCTCCCAGGAAGGACGGCAAAAAAGTGACTCAGTCTGTCACCTTTTAGTGTGAACGAGTTCATCCACTCTGCTGTGCTGTGGCTTTCAGCTGAGAGAGGATCTCTGTAAAACAGGAAAATAGGACCCAATACGCTGGGCAGTGAAGCTTGGCTTGGTTGGGTGGAAAAAGCCACAGATTCAGGGGCCAGAAACTCTGGAATCCTGTTTCTGTTCTCCTAAGTATTAGCCTTGGGGCTGTGGGCAAGCCCTTCCACTCCTCTTCCTCTGCGGCCAAAAGCGGGGGTAAATGTATCCTTCAAAGGGTGAAAGCCAATAAACTCTTGGAGGCATTAGGTTTATTAGACTAAGTCTCCTTTCTCACAATTAGGCTGGAGAAGCATTCAAGCAAGCACTAAAATTCTCACATTAAATGATGCATGAGATGAAGATCATAAAACACAGTATTTGGATAGAAAATAACTGGAATAGAGAAGCGACTTATTTGGTGGCAAGGAAACTTCTCTTCAGAATGGTGTTGGAGTCAAAGAAGAAAAGAAAAAGCTATCATGCACCCTACAATCCATCCCTCAGCATCCATGGGGGTTGGGTTTCAGGACCACCATCCCCCCTCATCTCCTAGACATCTAAATCTCAGGGTGTTCCAGTCCCTTCTATAAAACAGTATTATATTTGCAAATAACCTGCATACATTCTCTTATATACTTTAATCATCTCCAGAGGACTTATAATATCTAATACAGTGTGCTATATAAATAGCTGTTATACTGCATTGTTCAGGAAAGAATGACAAGAAAAAATGTCATGTTTACATGTTTAATAAAGATGCAATTGTTTGTTTTAACATTTTCAATTCTTGGAGGGTTGCATCTAAGGATGCAACATGCCCAGATAAGAAGGCCTACCGCTGGTAGGTAGAAAGAGTGCTGTAGCAGAAGGAGCCACGTGCGCACAGGCTGTGTGGACCTGCAGGGGGTGCAAAACAGCACGGAGGGGGGCATAGGGGTTTGGGAGGTGGGCAGAACCCATATTGTACAAGACCTCATAGATTATGCTAATGAATTTGCATTTTATTCCAAATGAGCTAGAAAGCCCCTGGAGGGTATTTAATATATATGAAAATATTTTTAATATAGACAAAAGTGTTTTGTAAACTCAAAAGCACAAAGGGGAAGCATTATTACTATCATATGTGTGTGTAACAACTCCATTCCTCAGCCACAAATCCAACCAACCAATGATCAAAAACATTCAAAATAAATTGCATCTGTGCTGAACATGTACAGACATTTCCCCTGTCATTCTCTAACCAGCACAACTATTTATACAATATTTACATTGCATTAAGTATTATCAGTTATCTAGAGATGAATTAAAGTCTACAGGAAGATGTGTATAGGTTATATGCAAAAGATATACCATTTCATAGGAAAAATTTGAGCATCTCTGGGTTTTGGGGTCCTCAAACCAAGGCCTCATTAGTATCCAGTGACAACTGTACTTGAAACTGGCATCTTGACCCTTTAATTCCCCAGTGAAAACTCATGAGAGCAGGATCTTTAGTATCAGGGGTGGCGGGGAGAGGGCTCCAAGGCCACATCTAAGGTCACAGGCAGCTCAAAGGGAGTGGACCTGAGTCCAGGTATGGTGCCACCTGAGTAAGAGACTGGGCAAATGCTTCATTAACCCAGGGGCATGGCAGAGGTGCAAGGTGGCTTTGCAGTCTTCAATTTGCGGCCTCTTAGATATCTTGAGTTTGTGGGCCATCCCACAGATGTTGCCAGTACTGGAGAACCCAGCACTACCTTTGGGCTTTTGCTCTAATTTATTTCTCTCTGACTCCCCAAGGCCATTCTCCATCATGCTTATCAGACGGGCTGGACCTCCTCATTTGACTGGCAATTTCATGAGCTTCAGGACCATACTTGTGTTTGCAGTCAAGCAAGAGACATCCTGCAATAAAGTGCAACCCCAGTGCCAGGGTCAGAAGGCAGCAAAGGTTTATTCCCTACTGCAGTTGCCCATTACAGAAGCTGCATATGCCCATTACAGACTGGTAAGGGGATTGCAGTTCTGAGCACCCAGCTCCCAGCTGTTAGATGCCTTCCTCGGAGCCAGCTTCTCAATCAGGGCTTCGGGGTTCACTGCAGGTGGCCTTGGCACTGGGCTGCTTTGGGCTGGCAGTGAGGTGAGCCATCCCTCCTCACATCTCATTGGCCAGAAGCAGTCACATGTCCACATCAGACTTCAAGGACTGGCATTAGTCCCGGCTCCCACATCCACTTATCCAGTGCCCAAGACTGATGCCCTTCATAAATAATTTTGGAAGTGTTGCCAACTTGTCTAAGCCAACTTGATTGTTTACCAATTGTCAGTTCCATTGGTAAACTTCGAGGAGGTTGGAGCTTAACTACTGGATGGTACATGATGATGAGTCTCAGACTGAAAACTGTTACACATACATCATTTGTCAGCAAATAGAAAATCACCTAACAAATGTTCACAAAGGGTAATAACCAGTTCCGATAAAGTAAGTGGAGTCTTACTCTCTGTGCTTACTTGCCCTGAGGACCACCTTTCAAAAACAGTTCACTCCATGATGGATGCTGCATATTCTTACAGCTGATTTAGCTGACCTTCTAAACCAACTGGGGCTGGGGGTCCATGCTTAAAAAAGGCAGAGCACCTGATATAGAACCTTAGTGCCTGGGCAGTTGGTCAGAACACCACAGTTCTTGAGCAACACTATTATGCTCCTATGGTTTGTCTACTCCAAAACCAGTGTTGATATTTGCCTACCACTGTAGTGGTGCTGGGAGGTAGGACCTTTCATGGATGACTAGGTTGTTAAGAGGGATGATGTCTTTCTCCCAGGACTGGGGTAGTTCTTTTAGATCTGGATTAGTTGCCTTGAGACCTGATTGTTATAAAACAAGGCCACCTGATGTTTCGACTCTCCTGCCCACACCTGCCTGTTCTGCTTTCTGCCATGTTACAACACAGCACAAGGCCATCGCCTGCTAGGAAATACCAGAGATACACTCTTGGGTTTCCAACTTCCAGAACAGTGAGCCCAAATAAAATTCTTTCCTTTATAAATTATCCAGTCTCCGGTATTTTGTTATAGCCTTAGAAAACAGATTAAGACAAACATTCATTTCACAGAATGAAAATGATCCCCAACATCCCTTATTCTAAATGACTAACTATCTGTACAAATTTGAAGCCCCTGTGGTTTGTGGGTTCCTTGTGAAGGTTCTTTGAATAGTAACTATCTTCCTCTGGGGGTAGATAAAATTAGCTCACATATAATGGCTCACATATAAAATGTGGTATATCCATATGATGGAATATTACTCAGCAATACAAAGGAATAAATTACAGATGTAGACGCTGACATGGTGGACCTCAAAAACATGACTGTTAGTGAAAGAAGCCAGACACAAGAGACCACTTCATTCATATGGGATGTCCTGAAAAAGCAAATCTATAGAGCTAGAAAGTAAAGTAGGGGTTTCTTGGGAGTGAGGATGAGGTATTAATCAATAAATGTACATCAACAATATTATTGGGGTGATTAAAGTGTTTCCAAACTGGTTTGTGGTGATGGTGCACAACTTTGCGATTCCATAAAACAACTTTGTGATTTCATTGTACACTTGCAATGAGTGAATTATATGGTATGGAAAATACACCTTAATATAGTTATTTTAAAAGCAAGACAAATATCAACATGCAGATACTCATCAGAGTGTTATGGTGCATTTAAAAGTAAGTTATAAGCCAGGCATGGTGGCATACTCCTATAATCCCAGTTCTTGGGAGGCCAAGACAGGAGGATCACATGTTTGAGGCCAACCACAGCAACTTAGTTAGACCCTGTTTCAAAATAAAAAATAAGTAAAAGGGGCTACAGGTATAGCTTAGAGGTAGAGTGCTTCTGAGTTCAATCCCTAGTACTAAATAAATAAATAAAATTATAGAAAATATTATACAGAGAAAAAAAAACTCTTTCCCAAGGAGGTTTAGATGCCTCTTTTTACTTCTTTATGCTTTTGAAGGACAAATTCATTCAATGTTGATACAGATACTGAGACTCCTCAAGAGGCCCCTAAACAAATTAGGTAGAAATCAGGGCAGTGTCTAGCTGTGGACCTCCTATGCACATGTAGTAGGGAAAGAGATTCCTAAAGCAAAAACAATTGGACGACCTTAGATTTGGAGTTTCTAGTCTGTTCTTTGCCCTCAGTTTCCTCAACTGCAAAATGGGGATCACAACTAGGTTGTGGTGGCTCTCAGGGGAAGTTACTATTCCCAGACCCTCTGCAGAAAGGTACTGCTGACCTGCAGGATGGAGTCAGATCCTTCACACTTGCCATACCTAGGGCACATAGCAGTGCACCCAAAATTGGAGGTTTTGCTAAAATGCAGTTCTCATTCCAGCGGTTCCAGAGGACCCCAGAGCTGCTGTGTCATGCCCACACTTTGAATTCAAGAAGAAATACCAGCCTTCACGTGCAAACAACTTTAAACTACTCACCTCTAACTTCTCAGTCAAATCTGGCTGACCTTGGGAAGCACAGACACCCAGCTTCTTCGGAGTCTAAGGTTTCAAAGCTTCTCTGGGTTGGGGGGTCACTGGTCAAGAGAACCCCACAAAACATACAGAACCACCATGGATTTGCCACATGAAACCTGGCTTCTAGTCCCTTCTCTGCCACGGGGTTGCCTTGGTGAGGTCATTTCCTGTCTCTGGGCCTCAGTTTCCCCATCTGGACAAGGGGAGGTGGTGGGAGGGGGGTCCTCATTTCTGTCCAGCACGCCTGTTCTGTGACTCCCCGAGCCCAGCTTCCCTGGCCTGCTCCCTGTTTCCAATTGGCCATGGTCCTCCTGTGACTCAGGGGCGGGAGCGGAGGGCGGGTGCCAGCTTTCCGCCCCGCTGCCACCGGGCCGGAGCCCAGCTTGCTATTGTGCTCATGGGAGGTCTCAGCTGGCGAGGCCGCCAGCCCGGCTGCTCAGGCGCCAGGGCTGTTTCATTATTTCATCAAAGTTCATTATGCCGGGGAGGAGACCGGTAATAAAACATGATTACAAGTGTCTCCAATGAGCACTTAAAGACATAATTCGGGGTGTGCATTCTGCTGCATCCCTGTTTGTGGTCACACAGCGCACGGAGATTTGCACCTCTGATATACGCCAGTCTTGGCGTTAATTGAAGTGAAAAAAACGCCCCGAGAACTTGGGTCAATTTGTCTCGGGGACTGAGTCTGTTGTATACAGACGCATGCTTTGCCATTTCTGAAAACACAGTTACTTACGTGTGTAGAAGATCCATCCAGCAACACAGGAGACGCCGAGGGACAGCTGAGCGCATCCGACGTTCAGGGGCAAGGCGGGTGGGGAGACAGGCTTTTCTTTCTTTCCTTCCTTTCACTGCCCCTCCCCCATCTTTGTGGGACAGCAGTTAGTGACGAATGCTGGGAAGGGAAGGACATACTTCACAGGCCAATGATGACAGAAAGGGTCTCCAGCCCTGTCCTGCATCCTCTGGAGGGACCGCCAGGCACCTGCACCAGCGCTGTCTCAGAACAGTGACCCTGGACACTGCCCAGTGGACCTGAGGGTCAGGCAGGACGGGAAGTGCTCTGGCAGGTGATGTGGGTGGAATTCCCCTGGGCCGTCGCTGCCTGGTCTCAGTCCTGTTTCTAAGGCTGTGCCTGCCCTGCCCAGAGCAAGGCCCTCTCTTAAGTGCAAGGCCTGGGTGTCAGCACTGGCATCACCCCCGCCCCTTCCCTGGGTGCTCTGGGCCATAGTTTCTAGTCCTTGTAGAATGGAAGAGTGGGGTGAGGCAGTGCCACCTAAATTTGCCTACTTTGGGGAATCATCTCAGAAATTTGTCAGAAACAGATTTCCACAGCCCTACACCAAACATGTAAGGTCAGAATCTCCCCCAGAAGAAGCCAAAGAATCAGGATTCAATAAATCTTTCAGGTGATCCGTGATCATGTTTACTTAATCATGTGGATATGGGACATTCTCATCAGTGATAAATTGACACAGTATAGATGAGTAATAGGAGAGAGTTTCCACCCGCTCATTCCTGCACACACTCAGGTCCCGCTCCCAAGTGCAACTGAAGTCAATGGCTCTACGTGCATGTACGCGTGTAAACATGTGCACGAGTGTATTCTTCTAAAGAAATCCGTGACTTACAAGCCAGCGTGCAGGGTCTTCATGCTCCCCCCTTTTGTTTACACAAATGCTAGTGTACTATGCACACTGTTCTGCAATTTGCTTTTTTCTATTTAACACATCTTGGAGATCTTTTCGTATTAGTTAATAAGGCAGTGATATACTGGAGTCATCGGAGGCGTGTCTCTTCTCAAGTCCAAGAGCTGGGCATGTGGAAGGTGCATGGCAGCTGAGAATCAACCATGGTGGAAGCATTTACACCACAGACAAATGCCACAGTCATAGCTGGCCATGTTGGTGCACACTTGTAATCCCAGCATTTGGGAGGCTGAGACCAGAGGATCCGAGTTCTCGGCCAGCCTCAGCTACCTAGTGAGGCACTCCACAACTTAGTGAGACCCTGTTTCAAAATAAAATAGGGCTGGGGGTATAGCTCGGAGGTAGAATGCCCCTGAGTTCAGTCCCCAGTACTGCTTGTTATCCATCAGCCAGAATACCGCTGGATAGAGTGCACTCCATTTTATTTTATTCTCTCATATTCCATTGTGATAAGAATATGTGACAAAGTATCTACCTTCACCTTTTTTTTTTTAAATGGCTGTGTCATAATGTATTGTCTAGATGAACTATCATTTATTTGATGCATCTCCATGTAGATGGACATTTAGGTTGTTTCTGATCTTCTGCCAGTGCAAAGAATCCTGACTTCCGCAACTTTGTGCACATTTCACTCCACATGTGCACATGATTAAGAAACATTCCTAGAAGGGGTCCGACTGGGTGAAATGTCTGAGCATTTGCTATTTTGATTGGTGCCTCAGAGGCGGGAGGAGCGCAGGTTCCACCAGCCTTGGGTGAAAGATGCCACTCTCTATCATGCACCTTCC
>PVLC010011892.1:0-24704 GCA_004027655.1 Graphiurus murinus
TCCTTAAAAGCTAGTAGATTAATTAAATTAATTATACTCAAGCAAAAGTTTATATAAGTCTTTAAGTTTGCCTTATGATTTCAATTAATAACATAAAAATAGGCAGAGTATTTTACTATACTTGCAAAAGAGTTTGTTTCAGTTTCTAAACCATTCTTGGCTCTTCTTGAAAGTATGGATTTAATACAGCAAACTTTTCTTCTAGAATTGAATCTTTCAAGTATATGTGCTTTTTTGAAAAACATGGTATATGATTTTATTATGCAATAAAAGTTATTTTAAAAGTACATTATTTACTAAAATATCAGCAAGTGATTTGACACTGCATAAATGGCTGAATATAAAGAAATAGCATTACCTAGGTCCAAATTAATTTCTTTTATTCATGAGATTTCACTAGTCATCCATCTTTATTTACTCCAGTGCATGGATATTGGATCCTATGATGGTGTATTGTGATCTATGGACCATCAATACTTGGGAGCTTTGAAAATTTGACTCCCATGCCAGACATATCAAATCAGAATCTGCATTTTAGCATGGTCTCCCCATGAGTCTTAGGTACATTAGAGGCATTCTGGAGAGATAGAGATAGAGATAGAGATAGAGATAGAGATAGAGATAGAGATAGAGATAGAGAGAGTGTTTAAGGCGGGAATTCTTACAGTAAGTCCAGTTAATAGTTCTTGGAAATATTCATCTCTGGAAACATAGGAGGTTGCAGGTGTCAGTGCCAAGCAAGCCTGCATTAACAAATTACATTAACACATTAAAGACCTAGTGATCTTTTTTCGAGGAAACCCACTTAATGGTATTCAACCCAGTCCAATTTTTTAAAATCATAAAGTTCTTTTTATTTTCATACAACAATCATTAAAGTGAGCAGAACTAGTCTTTAGTGAGACAGACTTAGGGAAATGTGATTTCAGAGGTTCCTCTTATTGCCTAAATGGTTAATTAAGCCCTGAAGTTTTGAAAATCTGACTTATTATGTAACAGTGAATATACCTTCCTCTGCAGGTTCACTATTTTAGAAGTAAAACAATGCTTTGATTCCAAATATTAAATTAACTTAAGCATTGCTCTCCCACTCTGTCTCCTGAGCTGTGACTCAGATGTCAGAACAAATTTTTTACCTAGTTAGGGAAGGAATTTTCACTAGTTTCAGGGCCATAAAAGCATCAGTAAGGTACCTATGTAGTGTGGCACTCTCTTTTTCATCTTCAATTTCCTAATCAGCAAACACATCTTTTTCTTGTGTCTTTCTAAAGCATGGTCTGTGGTACACTAACCTCATGTGAAACAGAAGAGGTCATACTGACAGGTTGCACTTGATAAAGGGTTTTTTTTTAAATCGAACACAACTATAGCTTGCAATCAAACACTAGGCTATGATACTTAAGTTTTTTGTTTTCACCTATCAGTGCTCTTTTTTTCTGTATATAGGTTTTTTTTTGAAAGACAAAGTTTACTTAAAAATATAATTCACACATCATAAAATTCTCTCCTTAAGGTGTATACTCTGAACAAATTAAAAATGATGGGATCATGAATTTCAAGTTTTGAAACCTCAGTAAAGTTATAGGACTTTATACTGGAAAATTGAGTTCCAGAAAAGTTAAATGAACTTTTTCAAGGTGACTTAGCTAGTTAATTATAGAATGGAGAATAAAGCTCTGATTTCTATGATGTCCTTTTTAAAGCATCCCACATAAGCAACTAGGTTTTAGAAGGTTTGTTATAGTCAGGTATGACAAATGTTACTCCTGGATATATGATTTATAAGAAATCATTGTTAATATATGTTAAACTTTCAAACATTTCCATTTATAATTATAAATCTGTTATAGATATTTTTAGCTAAATACACTGTCTCATGTAAAACATAGCCAAAAGACAAAATGATTGAAACAGATGTTATATGTGAGAGTCAGAGGGAATTTTTCCTGTTATATGGTACTAATTTGAGAAAGACTCTAAAAATCCTTTTCTGGGTCCAGTGGGGAATGAGGTTTGTGGGTACAGAGAATGAGAAAGATGCGGAAATGGGTTCTGTAGTGTGGGGTTTTGAATAATTCACTCTTGTGTTATATTCCTCTGAGCTTAGGATATACATGAGATTCTGTTCATTTTCATGACTATTATATGGACAAAGACAACATGCCTTTTTTTCTTCTTGTCAACCTTTATTAAGAACAGAGACTTTGAAGGTCTACCCAAGTTATTTAGTATACTAAATGCCTGTGGTTTGTAACACAATGAAAAATTTTGGGGAGTTTGGAGATCTTTTGGTTAGGACATTGAGGTATTTCAGAGATCTTTTGGCGTATATGACCTTGAGAAAGTTAATTTCTCTTTTATATCTCAGTTTTCTCAACATTAGAATATGGGGAATAGTGCCTATCTCTTTAGAGTGATTGTGATAATCAAATTAAGTAATATTGCAAAGTACTTATGCTTAGTGCATGTGTGTTTTGCACTTTTATCTAGTGGTATTTTTCAATAATCCACTCGGCTAATGGATTAACCTCTGGATAGAGTGAATATTGAAGAATATACATATATATTACATATATATTATTCAAGATGAGTGCAAAATGTGTGGCTGTTTTACCCACTGAAAGAAGACTTAGAAATGATAGGTCATGAAAATATGTTAAAATTTTAGTGTGGCCAACAAAACTCATTGTCTTTATTGAAGTTTGACTGGTATTTAGAGAGGACATTCTGGGGTTTCATTTTAGTAAAATAGGTCTAATTAGTGTTTTATTACAGGACTTTTTAAAAGTGAATGTTTTGGGATGAAAGGAAAAGCCCTTACCTAGGTTGTACTGTAATTTTTCTCAGGAGTTAAATAAACATTCTATGTTAAAATTGTTGATATAATTGTACTCTATAAAATGTGAAATTTTTTTTCAAGTGAAATGTTTACTTACTATTTCAGTAGATACCTCTGTAACATTGAGTTTTTTATTTAGAAAAAATTAACTAGGTTTTATCTTTTTCTTAAAATAAATTGTGCTTGGAAGAACACATTGTATGCTCAAATGTAGCTGTAGTATATATCAAGACATACATTTGTTTGGTTCAATATATTCTGGATACTTTAAAAAATATTACAGCCCTTTGATGATAAATTAAGTGGATCATACTTGACTAGGTGGAATGTGTAATTGACTATGCTAGGAAATGTCCAATCAATGTTTGACTTCTGTATTCACTTTTACATTCACATATAGCCGAATGAACAAATCCTTGTGGTTCTCATTTTCTTAGCCCCTTTTCTTTTCATTTCTATGTAAACTTAAGTTAAGTAGGAACTCCTAACATAACCAGCCTTCAGAATTATCCTCTTCCAAATTATAGTGCATATTGCTATCAGATTAATTTTCTTTAAGTCTTTTTCTCTATTCTTCACCCACATAGCAAGTGTATTTTTCTGATTTCTTCACAGTAAACAGTCTAAAAACCTAAATCTTTTACCTCCCCAAGCTACTTACCTTTTCCCCAAAAAAGTTGTTACTATTTTTCCACATGAACCATCTTTGAAGGCTTAATTTAAGCTCTGCTTGAACTTATTTTCCTATATAAATATTTATTAGTAAGATAAAACAGTTTTAGAATATACCATTTGCCAAAATTGAAAACTGCCATGGAGTTTGATAAAACTTCTTTGTATCAAAGGTGTGAAGACATATAGATGAAAAAACAAAACGAAACAAAAAATCTTGAAGAATCCCCCCTCCAGCTGCCCTCTCTTGAACACCGTGCTGCCATAAGAACTTCACTACTTGGCAGTCTGTGCGGTTACTAACAGGTATCTTCTGAGGGCAGCCAAGGACAGGATTTGAGTTAACTGAGCCAAGAACTCAAGACTCTTAAGTGTCTATTATTTTCCATAGAAAAATCCACAATTTATTTTAAATATCAGCTCAGCTTTTTGGGGGGTATTATATAGAGTTAAAATAAAAGGCTCTGGAACCCCATAGATATAGATTCAAATTTCATGTCTATCATTTTTTAACTATAATGACCGTTGGCAAGCTGTTTACCTTCCTTTTCTCCCATCTATAAAATGGTGGTAGAAAAACAACCCCCTTAGGGAAATAGTAAGAAATAAATAATAAAATGCAAATTTCCTGGCACATAGTTGGTATCTACGAAGTGTAAATCTCTGTAAGTTCTTTCTTTCACCTAGTGATAGGTATCATTTATTGGGTGCTTATTCTGCCCCAGGTATTCTTCTAACACCTTATATCATGGGTATTAACACATTTGATCCTTGCAGCATGGCCATCGTTGTCGTCATCCTCCTCATCATTTTTTTTTTAACTGATGAGGAACAGGGCATATAGTAATAGAGTAATACAGACAGCAAGGAGCACAGCTGAGGTTCAAAACAGGCTTTTCAAATGCAAATAGATGCCACACTCTCTTAACCAATGGACAACACAGCATTTTCTCCTCTCAAGCAATTTCCATGGACCACATCCTATGGGAAATGTGAAAGCAATATAATTTTAATAGATATTTATCTAATTAAAACAAAGTTGGGAGAAGCAAACAGTTTTTTCTTTAGTCAAGCATAAATCATTTTAATTTATCCATTCTTTTGAATAAGCCACACAATTGTTTCCTTTCAATGGGGGGAAATCCAGCCACTGTACTTACCTGGACAAGGCTGCACTTTCCAATCTTTGTCCCAGAGCCTACTTAAAGCTCATATTCTTTGTTTTACTGTCAATGAATAATCAATAAAACAAAATGTTTTTAGAGACTCCGAATAATCTGAAAAAAAAAAAATTGGAAATCCACCAAGAGGTATCTAGGAAAACTTTTACAAAGTTGAGATGTTATCTGCTATTCTAGGCCTGGGTGATTTTATCAAAACAATTCGCCCACTTTGACATTTCCAGTTGTTAAAACCTAAAGCCTTATTTGGCTGTCACTTAGAGTATAATGTTTTTCAGACAAGTTCCTAGCAACTAATTCTGAAGAGACTTTGTGTAAAAGGCAAGCTGTGGAGCGTTCCTGTTGGCAGAGCTCCCCTTAACCCCCTGCATTATTGTAATGAACATGCTAGTCTATCTAATCCTTACCCACTTTAAGTTATCTTCACAACTTTACAATTTGTATTTCCTCAGGCAGTGATTTTCAAGAATGATTTTGCAACACAGCTGTATTTTTCAAGTTATTTCAAGGGGCAAGTAAAGAATTCTCAAAACCAAATTAAGTTTTTATTTTTAAAAAAGCAGCAGGCAAGCCGGGCATGGTGGCGCACGCTTGTAATCCCAGCATTCGGGAGGCTGAGACCGGAGGATCCGGGTTCGCGGCCAGCCTCAGCTACCTAGTGAGACACTCCGCAACTTAGTGAGACTCGGTTTCAAAATAAAGAATAAAAAATATAGGGCTGGGGGTATAGCTCGGAGGTAGAATGCCCCTGAGTTCAACTCCCAGTACTGCAAAAAATAAAAAAATAAAAAAATAAAAAAGCAGCAGGCATGGCACGCATCATTTGGGGGGAATAATAGTTGTTAGGGATTTGAATTAATAATAATGATTGGATATGGGAATCCTAAAAGGGGCTCTCAATCCCACTTCTATAATAGAACCCTTTAGTACACCAAAGCAATGGGAGATTTGCAAAATGCCTTTGTTCAGGTTTAATCCATGTGTAACCACAGACTCAATGCAGTTTTAATAGAATATCATATATGTTCTATTTTAGCTTACATGTGATCATCAGCAAAATGTCCAGTCTCTATGATCATCCTACATGAAACACCAAATGGAAGACCAGCATGGAAATAGTTTCTCTTCTGAAGAGCATTGTACAAGGCCACTGAAAACAAGAAGTAGAATCTAGGATCCTTTGAACTTAATGAATCTCCCAATATAAAGCTCACATCATTCTTAGTAGCATATCTTTCTTTACTTGGTCACTAAGAGTCACTTATCTCTACTTAGCATCAGATACTTAAATGTCTCCAACTCCCAGCCTCTTCTCTGGGTCCTTGGGCTATTCTTCTTCATGTCAATGGGTTTGCACTTGTCATCTGTCCTGGGAGACTGTTATCTCCCTGATTGCAGGGACATCATCAAGCTAATCTTTCAATGCCATTGAGCACTCAGTGTGGTGTGTGGCACAAAGAAAATGCTCACTAATGTTGCCTAATTGAACTGAATCTTTAGAGAGTGGTAAATGTTTTTAAAGTTTTATTTTTTGCCATGTCAGTTTGCTATATGCTAGTTTTTCTCACTCGATTCTATTATTTGAATTCTTTACCTCTTTGAACTTGAAAAGGTTTTACATCTAGTGACTGACTGCTGAGTTTTTCTTTCTTTTTTTATGGTACAAAATTTGCTTCTTTATTGCATTTGTACTTTCTAGTTATTCATGCTGGAGGGCACTTCTTTCTTATCTCCTTTTTCATTAATTTTTGAACCTCTCCCTCTCCAGTCTTTCAGGGTTCCTTCATCACATATGCACACCACACCAGTTTCACTATATTTTTCTCTACCTCACTATATAATTTCTCAGGTGTTCTGCTGTATTTCCCATGCATTGCCCAGTCCTTTTAATTAAGTTAAAATAAGCTCTCTAAAGACAAGCATTGCACACTTGTTGTGCACAGCTCCTAATGAAGTTTTTAGCTCCTTAGCCCACTTTATAGAATGTCTGTATTTGTGGAAGTACATTTTATATAATATATATACATATATATTACATATAGCATACATATATGTAAGGATATATATATATAGTATATATACACAGATGTGTGTATATAGATCTATATAGACATAGATATATTCATTTACTAAGGAACATTGTCACTTAAGTTTGCACGTTGATGAAACCTTTAATATTGGTAAAAATTCGTTAGGAGTAATTATAATCACACATTTTTCAAATTTAATTCTTTGCATGACATATTCTGACTAAATCATGATACATATGTCCCAATGAATTGTTACAGTTATACCAACAGGAGAGATGGGTCCAGTGGCTGATTCTGTGCTTCAGTGAGCAGAACCACAGTGTTTTCTCTTATCTGTGACATTTTAAAGACCAGAATGGAAATGTAAGATAAAGTAACCAGGGCGAGAGATTACAGAAACTTCTAAAATTGGCTAATAGAGCTAATAGCAATCATAGAGTCCCTGGCCCCACCCCCCCCAAAAAAATTGACTCAGACCAGAATATTCTCAATTTTTCAATTTTGTCTGGCTGCATTTTGTAGCTCCTTTTAGTGTGTGTGTGTGTGTGTGTGTGTGTGTGTGTGTGTGTGTGTGTGTGTTTTAATGTAAAATATCTGTAGATCCTGAGAAATGTGATTTGATTGCTGGACACATCCCTCTCCAGAGGTCTGGATTCTTTTCCAATTCTAATGTCTGCCCTTTTAGTGCCCACATACAAGCTTCACAGGCTTTATCATTTACTTGTGACAACATTTTTTTACTATTTTCTTTTTCAGAAATAACAAACATGCTTTCTCCACTTTTCTTTTAAACTTCCTCTGAATAACTTGGTTCAAGCTATATTCATCACAAATTAAAATATTTCATTAAAGGGAAATTATGAAAAGGTAGCTTTATTTTACCCTTTAATAGTTGAATACACAAAATTATATATAACAGACATAATGATTGAAACTTTAAAATCGTTTTTAACCATTCTTATGAAAACCACCTGTTCCCTTGGTAGGGCCTGAGTTTAAAGAGATTCCAAACACCATTTGTAGGTCTGTAGCTTTGAAAGGACTTCAGTTAACAAGGCTGTAGAACACAACAGCAATCTGTAACATGTTTCTCCTGTAATATTTTTTGGGGGGTGGTTCTAGCTAGAGGAGGAGGGCGGAGTCTATTTTATTCTCCTGGGATTGTCTTATAAGGTGCATCAGACTGAGTTTAGTAAGCAAGGAAATATTTCTCCTTGTCTAGCTAGTGCTTGTTTATTCTTCCCTTATTAAAAAAAAAAAAAAATCCAAAGGGCTAGCAATTTTCTTTTATGAACTGAGACTGTGGAGAGATAAATAGCCCTTGCAGGAGAGGAAGGTCAAGTTCAAAGTTTTTTTTTTTTTTTTCCTTTGGATTCAGGAATAAGCAAATGGAAAGCCTGGCCAAACAACCAAGCAGCAGGCATCTGATGGTTAAGCCCTCCCCCCAGGACTTTTTGTGTACATAAGCAGAAGTCGGTTGAGCAGCTGCGGCGCATTAGTTCCAATAGTTTAGCAGGCAGCTTCGCGGCTGACAAAAGCCGAGCTTTCGCTGTGGCTTCCCTCCATGTTCCTCGGCCAGGCTAGCTCGTCAGTGATCTTTGGCAGGGGCTTGGGCGAGGACAGTGACGTTGAACAGGCTTCCGTTGGCTGTGTGCTCGCCTGTGCTACACCCGGCACCATCTCCACGGAGAGACTGAGGCAGGCGGCCGAAGGAACCAACCGCGGCTGGATCAGACCTGCGTCTCCGCACATTTCCCGGACTCTGGGCGAGGGAATCGCTGGAAAGAGGCCAGGCAACCACGTTGCCCTGGATCGTCGCCAACTGCACAAAGTTGACCGGGAAAATGGCTCAGCAGACGCCAAGCCCGGACACCCTCACAGTACCTGAAGTGGATAATCCGCACGGTCCAAACCCGTGGCTGAACGAGGATCTCGTAAAATCCTTGCGGGAAAACCTGTTGCAGCATGAGAAGTCCAAGACGGCGAGGAAATCCGTCTCGCCCAAGCTCTCCCCGGTGATTTCTCCAAGAAATTCCCCCAGGCTCCTGCGCAGGATGCTTCTCAGCAGCAACATCCCCAAACAGCGGCGTTTCACCGTGGCACATACTTGGTAAGGTTGGCACCGCTCGGAAAATGGGAGCCTGGTCCGCAATGTTTGCTCCTACCGCCGTTCATTTTGGGGGCTGGGAGCGAGGATCATTATCATACCTCTCTCACCTGTATCGGTAAAAATCTCTCTTAACAATAGATCCCACCAATGCCCCAGTCAGGACCGGACTCCTTGAGATAGGGAATTGGAGAGACTGAGGTGGGTGGTTCTCAAAGTTCAATTCCTATTGCAAGTTCCTACAAGAAAATTGGATTCCAGATGCCATAAGAATGCAGTTTTACTCCAATACCTGTGTAGTGGCATTTCTTAGGCGAATGCTCCTGCCAGGTTCTCTAATGGCTTAGGAAAGAAAAGACCAGAAAGGAGGAGAGAAAAATCATACTTAGTTTTCTTTTTCTGCACAATCCCAGCTCATAGATGCTCATGGTACGTGTGTGTATGATGGAGTGTCCCCATAAACTCCTTCTTACTCTTGACTCTATTATATTCATAACCTCAAACATGCTTTTCAAAGGAAAGAAAAAAAGGAATTAGTGCACAGAAAGTTGCAGGCTAGTTCTTGGTAATAGTGTTGGGTTCTTTGAATTTGTATTGTTTGGATATTTTATCATTATTTTAATTTTCTTTATGAGCAGTTTCATGTTCTTTGTAACTGGTGAAACTGTTTTATGCATAGGCTTCCATGTATTTTTTTTTTTTTTCACTAGGATTCTTCATGTTCCCCTCCCATTATTTGGAGCTTATTTGGAGTTCCCACCAGAGAAGAGGCAGCTCTAGGCTCAGATCAGTGGGTCTGTGTTCTAGGGACCGTGATATAGGCTGGGTTAATTTTAGGTTGTAGTAGGTGCAGTACACTATATCAGCATTTCAGTAAAATGAATATAAATTATGATAAATAAAACTATAACAAAGAGAAAATAATAAGTACATTTGATGAGCAACTGACTGATCCTTATACAGTTTTTCCATAGGAAATGAAAGAGTGTGCCTGAAATGGAAAAAGCCAGAGACAGGTCTTTGAGGAAGAAAGCAGTGGAAAGTAAAATCCAGATCTAATGTAGTGGTGTGACTGTACCCAGGAAAGCATTAATGCCATAGATGAAAGTAGATGACAGAGGAAGTAAAAGGCATATCACACCCAAAGATAGGTCCAACTTTGAAATCCTGATTTTAAATAGCTAGATGTCTGATTGAGGAAATGTTCTTTTTGTCACCAAGATTTTAACTACTAGAAAGTATTACTCAGAGTTTACCTGGATATAATGGTCCTCACAGGAGTAAGACAAACATTGGGTTTTTTTTCAGTTTTAGATTACTGGAAATTGATGATTGCTCTCTGAGGAAGACACTGTTGAGATATTTGTCAGTGATAAGCTGTGAATATCAGCAGAACAGGCACAGCACTGGGGGATACTCCGAAGGAAGAGGGGGTTCCAGACCCCACATCTGGGGCCAGAGCAGGAAAGTTGGTTTCAGCTCATAAGCATCCAGGTCCAGAGTTCTGGTGTACTATGTCCCTTTTGGTTGAGCTGCTTTTTTACTATAGTTCCTAAATTGTACCCATTGCTGGGTGGCTGAACTTCCATTTAGCAGCTTCATGCAGGGCAGGTCTCAGTGAAGCAACCTGGAGTTCAACCGAAGGTTATCTGAACTATTTGGACACATGGAGATGTAAGGAAGGCAGGAAATCACATGAAAACAGGCTTTCTCCTGAAATTTCTGGCACTTCCTTTTTTGGTTCTGTTTGGAAAAACTCCAAGAACGTGATTTCTACCAATATTTCATCTTGGTCCATCAGGTCTCAGCCAGATCAAGGAAGAATAAAGAGAGTAATGTAAATGTAAAATAAAATTTATAATAATTCTTAGTGAACTCGAATGGAAACAGTTTACCTCATGGACTAAAATCATCCAACAAAGGAGTTGGAAAGAGTATCTCAAATTTTCCATATTGTTTCAATGAGCCCTGAGACTTTCATAACATCCACAGGCATCTTTTGATGAATATAATCCCATTTGTGCTTGCAGGATTTGTGCTAAGCACTATGTAGAATTTAAAATATATATATTTCAAATTGTGTATATACATACATACTCACTAATTTGCTACCATTAATACCATATTCACATCTTCTGCTTTTCCCTAAAATAAATTATCAGCTTCTTCAACACATGCCTTGTATGGTCCTGCCTCAGAATGTTTGGTTTCTGTTGCTGGTACTCTCTTCCTTCAATATGCAAATGAGTGATGTGTGCATGTATGCCTCTGCTATCTTGTACCAATTAAGATGTATGATTACAGGGCACCCCAAAATGCATATGTTTAATATCTACTAAGTTTGAAGTATTTAGTTTGTACCTAATGGTTACAAAGTTAAGCAAGAGTCATTCCTTGGTTTTGAATCATTTATACTCTAGTATAAAAAATAAATCATGTTGGAAGGCATCTGTTTTAGTTAAGGTGAGCTTGCTGCTCTACAGAATTCTCTCCAAATCCCAGTAGATTGACATAGTGAATGTTTATTTCTCACTTCTGCTTTGTGTGGGAAGGGAGCCTGATTTGGGGTGTTTGAGGGACCTGGGGTCCCACCATCTTGTGGTTTTTACTATTTATTAACTTATAATTCCCAGTGTTGCCAGGATCAGCTGAATCACAGGGAAAGAGCTCCGAGGATGGCATGTGTGAGTGTTTATGAGGCAGGCCTGGGAGCACACACATCACTTATGTTTGTAGTCCCCTGGCTAGAACTCAGCTCTGTAGCCACATCTGATTGCCAGGGAAGCTGGGAGACATCTCAGCTCTGTTCCAAGAAAAAGGTAAAACAGATCTGGTGAACAGCTAGTCCATTATCAGTCACAGATATACTGGTGGCAACCTGATGCACCCTCCATTGTAATTAAATTCCTAGAATAACATCTGTGAGTCCTTGAACCTCTCCCGACAGCTCCTGGGTGAGGATTGTACCAAAGCAATTCTGTTATTTGACAGGTCTATTGATTATTGATCGGAAAGACCTTGCTTATGAACAGTTGAAGTCTCCTTTCTTGTAACTGTCATCCATGGGTCTAGGATCTGCTCTAAGAACCCTTCAACTTACTTTTGCATATTTGTGTTATGTAGCCTTCTGACAAGTGGTTTGGAGCTAGCCCAGGGAGCCAGGGTCCTGTTTGATTCATCTTAGTACACTCATGCTTACTTAGCATGATTGCTGGTCAATGCTTAATAGATATATGCTAAATAAACCCATAAATCAATAGTTTAATGTCCTCATGCTTTTTATAGTGTCTTCTCTTTTCATAAGTAAGCACCCTGCTATTTTACCTGCTTATGCTCTGTATTCACTGAGTTAATCCTGGTTGTTTGTGTCTAGACTTCTTTGGGGATTTTCAGACCTATTTAAAGAGCAGAAGACTGAGTTGACACAAGACTACTTAGATTTAGATTCTGACTTTCCACATTAGCTGTATGATGTTGGATAAATTTCTTAATACATGCCTCAATTTCCCTGTTGATCCAGTTTCTTGGAAACTGTATCTTTTTGCGGTGGTTTTATTAAATAGAGTCATGTATAAATGAAAAGGTGCTGCACAGGGCTGAATGCTTTGTGAATGCCATAAACTGATCTTTTCCTTAATATGCACTATATGCTCATCATCCCAACCTGGATCTGCATGAGTCTTTTAGGATCATATTTAAATTTCTAGATGACTACCCTAGATTGACATCAATATCTGTGATATATGCATCCGTTGGTGTTAAGACTGTGGGAAAGGAGAAGGTGAAAAGAGAGGTATTGCTGAGGTCAAACCAGTGATGCTAACCTTCATAACTGCTAAGCTACCTTCTACACATCTCATAAGTTCCTGCTCATCCTGAGAGCTTCCTTGAGTTCTCCCAATCAAAAGTCATCCCTTCCTTCTCAGATTCCTGTAGAACAGCTTACCTCTGCTATTCTCCCATTGCTTATTAGTGATAATTGTATCATGAGCTAGTATTTATTGAGCCCTGGTATTTGGCCGGGCCCTGTGTTATTTAGCTCTGGTATTTGGCACAGTTCTAACCCTAATATATAAACCTGAATCTCTGGCATCCATGCTTGCTACCACTCTGTTATACTATTTTTACTCAATCTATAAACTATTGTAGTGTAGTGCTTATACACAGCACTATGGTTTCATTTGAGTAGGGGATTCCCTCTGACATCAGCAGGAAATCCAACATCAATGGAATCTCTGGTAAGGAACACTAGATAGACTTCCATTACTAGTTTACTCCGGTAAAACCAAACAGGAAATTTGGTATATTTTTTAGGTTTTCTCTTCCTTGAATTTTAGCACATTTCTTTTGGATTAGGTCAAAATTATGCCATATGAAAACAAGTTAGAACTGCTTATTTTCAGTCTTTGAGAATTAAAAAGTTACTATGAAGCCAGACGTGGTGACACATGCCTGTAATACCAGTAATACCAGTACTTGGGAAGCTGAGACAGGAAAATCACACTTTCAAGACCAGCCTCAGCAATTTAGAGAAGACCTCAGCAACTTAGACCCTGTTTCAACATTAAAAAATAAAATAGGACTGGGGGTGTAGTTCACATGTAGAACACCACTGGCATCAATCCCCAGTAACTCCACCACCACCTCCCCCTCACACAGAAGTTGCTTATGTACTTATTTATTTATTTATTGGTATCGGGGACTAGACTCAGGGCCATTCTATATCACAAGTTACATCCCCAGCACTTTTTAATTTTTTATTTTGAAAGAAAGTCTCATTAAGTTGCTGAGGCTCAAAGTTGCTGAGGCTGGTCTCAAACCTGTGCTTCTCCTGTCTCAGTCTCCCAAGTATTGGTATTACAGGGGTATACCACCATGCCTGGCTGTGTACTAGTATTTAAATCACCAAACCTCTGCTCTTATACATTATTTTTTAAAGGCAATTTAATTATTTTATAGCCACATTTAAGTTACATATTTCGTATTTATATAATATAAACCCAAATATCCACCACTCAAGATTATTATTGTTTTTTTTGTTTTGTGTGTGTGTGTGTGTGTGTGTGTGTGTGTGTGTGTGTGTGTGTGTGGTGCTGGGGGATTGAACCAAGGGCCTTGAGCATGCTAGGCAAGTGCTCTGCTGTTGAACATCCCACCATCCTTTTTAAAAAGAATAAAACCAAAATGTGGATACCGATAAAACCATCATTTATCCATTTGCTATTTTCCTGCCTTCCCAGAGAATACTGAATCCAGTGTGTTCTTCCTTACATGTAATTATTCGTTAACTGCATACATACACATCCTTTTTATGTGTTTACAAACATACTATACTATGCCATACTATGGGATAAAGAACAAGGAGTATCTATCATAGACATATATCCTTTAGCAACCTGCACTTTTTTATTCCATAGCATAGCAATTTAGCTATATTGATACCTCAATCATTTATTTAAACTACCAAATACTATATGCATTGTTTTGGCTCTAAAAAACCAATTATTTATCTAATCTTAGAATATTGTTACTGTAAACTTCAGTATCATTCTTCAGTCTAAACAAATATGTAGTCACAATGGAAAACATTGAGTCATTTTACCATAATGGAAATGGAGATGCAATTTCCTGAATTTAATAGTCAATGAAGGTTGCATATTAAAGTATTATCAAAGTACTTTGGAAACATAAGTCATTAAAAAACAATATATATATATATATAGATAGATAGATAGATAGCATTCATCAACTTTCCTTGATTTTTGTTATTTATGTATATATCAAAAACATTTTAAAATTCTAAATATGATAAAAACCCAAAATGACTTTCAAATAGAAATAATATGGAGTTTATATTCTTGATTAAGGACTAGAAACAATCCTCAGAGATACCAAATGTTTTTAGTTTGTACTGTGCTTTATGCACTGATTGGGAGAAAATGTCCTACAGTGTATATAAGTAAAATAAGGCAATAGTGTTTCTTTTGGAATCATGGTGAACAGGTAATACACAAATATATTATCTATAATTTCTGTGTATGCATGTGTACTTTCAGTTACAACATCCAAAAGTAGAAACACTTATTAGTATCCTTAAGTGATAATATTTTTAGGATTAAAATTTAAATTTCTGAAAGACCTTATCCTGGGTGCTTTTGGGAAACCTTAATTATTTTAAGGAGCTAGATAGTAGGTTTTGGTTATTTTTTTTTTGTATATTATAAATTTCTTTTTATCAGGCATTGATATTAGTGTTAAGTTTAAAAATAAGCATTTATGACTGGAGTGTAGCTCAGCAGTAGAGCACTTGCCTAGTATGCATGAGGTCCTGGGTTCTATCCCTGTACTCAAAAATAAAATAAAATAAAACATAATAGTAAACATTTGCTTCCTTGAGTCATTTCTTTAGTAACTGTAGTTCCTTTTGTTGTGATTAAGAGGGAAATAGTCTATAAATTCAAGTCATAGAAAGGAGGAAGAAACTATTTATCACTTATAAAGGAGAAACCCTGCCATTTAGAGTTTGTCAGTTAAAAATACACACAAACACAAACTCACAAACTGAGTATGTTTTTAAAAGCCATTATTTAGTGATTCTATTTGAGGATTTTCTCCCTTGTTCTATTTCTCCACATTTGACCTACTTAGCTTTCAGGTTATCTTTTCTCTGTCTTTTATGATGAAAATACACAGAGAAAAACATTGCTGATGCTCTCTTGGGACCTAGAAACCCAGAGAAGGGCGTTGAGCCAAGTGTGATACCAGGAAGTGGGGCGGAAGTTTCCCAGGGGGGGAATCATCCATGGAGTATACCAGGAAGTACTTTGCAGTGTTTAGGTGGGGTCAATTAGCCCAGATTTTATCTGTTTCAGTGGCTTAATTGGCTATTGCCTTTAGCAGGAATCATGGTAGGTAGAGGCACTGCACCTGAGGTTTCTGTAGCTTCTGGAATGCATTTGAAAGGCATTGCTAACCTGTCTAAAATCAGAAGATCCCAGAAAAACATTCCACTTAAGGAGGAATGTCAATAGATTTGTAAAGTTTACAACATTATGAATATTATATTGTGACAATTAGTTGTAAAGAAAAAAAGAAAGAAAACCGTGAATGACCTGGCAGTTTATTACTCCTGTGTACTTCCTGTACTTCCCTGTGACCAGTGACATTTATCTTAAAGAAAAAGATAGGAAGCCATTGCTAATAGTGGTGAAAATGTTCTCAAACAAAAGTATAGTCTTTCTTACAAACTCAGTAGGAATGTTGACTGAGACAAAAATAAAAACTTGAATCTCAAATAATTATTTAAATTATTCAAATAATTTAAATTATGGCTTTAATTTTAAAAACTATTCTTTGTAAATACATTTTTAAAAATCTTAGTTTAGATAACTAAAAGAAGTTTTTTTTTCATATTTATTTCTTGGACCAGAAGCTACCAAATTTGTTCTTCAAATAGCACTTTAAGGAAAGAAGCTTCATTACTGCTAGGGAAGATAAATTATGTCATTGTTTCTTAATGGTTTTGCCTTTGAAAAAATCATTTTAAAGCTACAATTGATTTATTGTAGTTAAAGCCTTATATTTCCAAGTCAGCGGGCCACTTGATATTTGACCTTAGTTATTTAACCTTTTTTGAATTGTAGGTTCTCTATTCAAAAGTCAAATTGTTAAAAAGGTATTTGATATTTACAAGTAAAAATTGACTAATTAAATTTACAAATTGATAACAAACTATAGTACATTTAAGATAAGTAATGAAAAACAAGTTATAGCTTGCTGCTATAAGAGAGTGAGGCAGATGTTGCATGGTTAAAAGCAATGGGCAAAACTCAACAAGAATTCTGTGATATATATTCAGGTTTCCAGAGTGTTAGAATAAAATTATTGTTGGTTTTTCTTTTATGATACCATCTGGAAGCCATGACTTTAGGTAGAAAATATGTAAATCTATTGCTAACTATAAAATTTGTAATTCAAAATTCTCTTTTATCTGTTCTTTGCTTTTATACCATCTTACTAGATCAGTTCCTACTCTTGTATATAAAAGTAGAAAAAAATCATTTCACATGCAATTTTAAGGACACAAATCTCTACAACTATTTCAGATGAAGTATTTATTCTTAAAATGGGATCTTGAAACATTGAAATGAGAAGGAACCAAAACTTAGGCTCATAATACTATAGTTTTATAACCTCAGATTTATTATATGGTGGTCATCAATGATATAGCTCCTGTCACAACAGAGCCTTTATGTGCATTAACCCTTCAAAACAACCCAGGTTAAATTTAAATATTGTTAGTTGTATTTTATATATGCATATGCTGAAGTCCAGAAAAATGTATTATGTAACCAAGATCATTTATTCATCTGTACAATCAGGAAACCAATAGAGTGGAAACTTAAACCCAGATCTGCCTAACTCTCCACCATGTGTTCTTTCTGTTGGTATCACCTCTCTTTAGGTTAGGGGTCAAAGTCACATTTATTACCCTACTCTACTTGTATACTGAAACTATAAGAGAATGAATATTCAAAGATTTTACAAAATGGTAGTATCAGTTTATTTACCCATACAGCTTGTATGAAAGTAGATAACCTTTCTGATCAAAACACATGTTTGTATAGGAGAAATACGTGTCTTTGGTGAAGAAGGGCTTTAGGGTCAACACTGGACATTCTGATTCAAAGTAATTTTTAAATAAAACAGGAATGCTTTTAAATAAAACCAATCAGAGAGTAATTTTATTTTCCGTGGTTCAGAGAAAAATACATGAAAGGCTTAAGCACTAAGGAGAAAGAGCAAGTCAGAAATCTATTAAGGTTTGATTCCAGAAAAGCCAGCTGGGAATGATGGTCCACCAGCCCAAGTTACTAAGCAACAGAGCAGCAAACTGCTTGGTAACCAGATCTGGCCTGACTCACAGGCTGACTATGAGTGACCCAGTGGCCAGATAGGAGGAGCAAGACTCATCTGACCTCAGAACAATCCCTGTCCATTCATCTGCCAGCCATACCAAATCCCACCATTATAGAATTGTCTTTTTGCCTTGACCCTGCTTTTAGGATGGAACTCTCTATGGGAATAGAAGCAAATGCTATTGCCTTTCTCTTTAAAATAGCATTTCTAAGATTGTTTTTCTGTCATTCAGTATAAGTATGATGTAAGCTTTAACAAGAGGAAAGAAAATGAAAACAATGAGATTGGTGGTCTGACTTTGGGTTTTCATGAACAAATGTAAACTGGGCCCGAATTGCCTGCCTTTATCTGCTGAAGTCTTTCCTTCAACTCTCAGGCATGATGTGTTACTATTCATTTGTCACTTTCTGTCTTATGATGTTTCCTATTGAAGATGTGTGTTTTGACATTGTGGCTAGGCTATTAGTTTCTAAAAAGCCAGAACCTCTATGTGTCGATCTTTACACACACTGTGAAGGTTCAAGTGTAAATAATATAATGAGTCCAGTAAATATTTACTGTTTGATACGTATCTTCCATTGCTGTGCTTCTCTTGCTAAACACCCAAGGAATCCATATCTTTCCAGCCTAGAAGTCTTGGTCATGTTGAACTTAAGTGCAATAGTGGAAAGAAATTTCAAACTCAATGATTAACCATTGGTATGGACTTTGTCACTAAGATTCTGTGTGTGTACACGAGCGTACATGCATACATTCTGGGTTTATACATGCTAGACTGGTATAGTTTGACTTTAACATATATGAATGAAACTGTATATGATACTGTCACAGTAACTTGTCAGTTATTGCATTTTAATAATATTTAGTTTACACTTTAGAAATCATTAATAGCTGTTGTATTTCTCAAAAAATACTCAAATATATTTATGATACTTAGGAAATTACAGAATAACTAAGTGGTTAAACTTTGATGACTAATCCTTATCTCTTAGAATTCATACTGGTTAAATTATACACCAAGGCCTAAGATTATAAAAGAAATACCAAGATTTTTAGGAGAAATTAGAAAGAAAAAAAAACCCTTTAGTTTCTTTTTTAGTATAATGATTATTTTAACTGGCAGAAACTAAGCACCACTTCTCTAAAGTAGATTGTTAGAATAACTAAAATTAAATAACAGAATACCATTTGAGAAGGCTTAGCATATAAATATTAATTTAATGTAAATATTTTGTTCATTGTTCAATATATATTCATTTTTACATTAAAGTAATTTTGAACCAACACATTTCCTTTCCATTACCTTTATGAGATAGTCCTCTGATGAAATTAGCTACTATTAAAATAAAATAACTTCCTTTTTATATTATTATTAGCAGGGTACCTTTTTTCATTTTCTTGCATAGCTAATTTCACATTTACATGTATAATTGTGACTGTATATAGATGACCTTTTGAAGTAAGCAACTTCTAATAAGTTTACTTAGATTATCATTTCTGCTTGTTTACCATCTTTAGGTTTATAGTATTTGCTTTACTTTGCTTTATTCTGTGCGGCATTTTTTTATTACCTTCTATTGAGTGAGGGCCAAATTGAATAGCACATGATTTATGAGTAGTAATAACTAAAACATATATGGATTGCAGGCTGATGACGCACAAGGCAGACTGGTATGGCTCTTCTCTGAATAGAACCAGGCTTCCTTTAATGAAGCCCTCTTACTAATAACAATAGCAGTGCCATTATTACAATGATCATTCCTGTTTCACTTTCACAGTTCAAGGTACATTTATTAACTATTTATACTCTTTTGCATTTAATATTTTAGTAGATTTACCTTTTTATTTAAAGATCCATATATTTAAAATGATGCTTTCTATCATTGCTGTGAAGTAGAAGCCAGCATTATTTGTCATGCATAGGAGATAATTAAAAGTAATATAAAAGGCAAAAAATGATTCAAGTTTACCTATATATTGCAAGTAGCAAAAGGTTTTGAGCCTGGGGTCTGTTCTCTGTTTAAAATGGCATTTAGTTAGTAAGTTAGACATGTGAATGGCAAATTAAGTCTTTCTCCTTAAGGCCATCAGAATAACAGAAAGAGATTTGGAAAGAAAATAACCTTATTATTTAATTCCATATTTTAAAATTCAATAAGCCACATCAGTTATGTCTATCTATCTTGTTTTAACTCAAGCCATCTAATATAACAATCCAGTTGGCCCCAAACCATTAATACTTCTATTGTAGGAAGAAGGGCATTAAGTCTTATAGGTCAGACTCTGTTATAGTCAGATACAGAATACCACCTAAAGAACTCATTTATTAGTGTTCAGGGTTGATATAAGTTAAATCATGAGAGTTGTAATCTCAGCCACATTTACAATGGATTTATCCAGCTGGTGGCCTTGGTGGTAGGATGTGACTAGTGAAGGTGGGTCCCTGGGGATGCAACCTTGGGATTGTGTTTGGTTCTTCCTCCCTTCATTTGCTTGCTTCTGGCCTCCATGATGGGAGAGTGAAGCCTTGTACTCTCCCTCTCTCTGCTTCCCACCACCATGTCCTGAGATCAGTGGCCCCAGGCCTCACATGGACTGAACCCCCAAATCTCCAAAAACAATGAGCAAATAAATCTGCCTTCTGCTAAATTATGTGATGAGGTCTTTGGGTTATAGGTGTGAGAATACAGACTAAAGACAGACCCCTGTAGTTGAAGGTGAGCACAACTTTCTGTTTGTGTACAGCTGCACAAATATAAAGAAGCATAGAACTGTTCCATGGAAAAGATCATATGTGCTAATGGATGCTTCCAAATTCTACTTCCAAGGGGAAAATACATATATTTTAAAGTATACAGTCTCCAAGCAAATACATGATAGCTGAAGTAGGTAAAGAATGAAGTTTTTCTATATCTCTGTGGTCTTGTAACTTATTTCTAGATTAGAATGCGCACACATTACTGCTAAAAATTTGCAGGTTCCAGGTAAAATGAAAATGTGGGAACCCTTGTTCAAAAACAATTATAAATTTCATAATGCACAACAGAGCATTCAACTCTACTCTCTGATATCTGAGAGTGGGATCCTGTGCAACTGTTCAGGTCACACCCCTGATAGCATTCCTATACCCACTGTAGGTCAAGGTGAGGTTCCTGAAGCCACATTTGTAAGCCCTGCAGGTGATGGTGAAGCCATTCTTTGACAAACTTTGTCTTACAGGAACATCTGGACTTATCACCTCATTCTCATTTCTATACTGTGAATAGAGACTCCAGAGGATTATGATTATACACATTGGAATAAAATTAATGGAAGTTTCCAGAAAAGTCAGAGGTGTATCAGCTATAGATGATTAAGCAGAAGCATTATCTAAAATTCACCTCCAGCATTTTCTTTATGAATAAGTAATTGCATACATAAGTAAATTAAAGACAGCATCACCTTTGTATTTAAGATTACTTATTGATATTCTCAGTATTAGCTATGTCAGTATATTATTAGTATCTGATATTGATGCTCATCTCTCCTTGTAACTGTTTCACTCAATATTTCAACTATGTGTCTGTGGTATCTCTCTTTTCCACCACCATTGTCTTCATTTCCAGAACCTTAAATCAAAGTACCCCCAGTTCTGTAATTAGTATTTTGACCTCATGTCCATACACACCCAGTAACACAGGCATTGGACCTCTGCCCCAGCCCCACTGTCAGCTCAATTAGAAAATACGATTCTGAAACCTCATGTCTCTGGTTCCAGTTCACATGCCTCCTCTGGATGCATCCACCTGGAAGATCTTCTCTTACCTTAAACATAACATATACATAAGCAAACAAACATTTTCTAGCTTTCTGATGTTTCTTTTCCTGTTCATCAGGCCACTATTTTCTCAGTGAGCTATCCCAAATCATCCTTGATTTCTACTTTTCCCTCTTCTGCCTAGATCTATGGATCATTTCATCTAGTAACTTTTGCTGTTCTGTTCTTTCCCATCACCATTTATTTTAGTACTTAGTCTTATGTTTCAGTTGTTTAATAGCATCCTAACTTATCTTTTTGCCATCAGCCCCTTATCCATAAGGGTGTCCTACTTACATGATCTCATGAATTATTCTGCTTTGTCTTCTCACTGTCTGTATTTGAGATGAGCAAATTTTTATCTGTAAAGAGCTAAACAGTAAGTATTTTAGGTTTTTTGAGCTCTATGTAAAAGCAGCCACATATAGACAAACAGACATGAGTGTGGTCCAACCATATTTTAAAAAGTAACTGGCCATAGTTTGCCAAGTTGATATGTAGGATAAAGTTCATATTCTTCTACTTGGCATTTAAATCTCAATCATAGTTCCAAACCTCCCTTCAACCATCTCTGGTAGTGTTTTCTACTTTATAGCTTTGATTTATGGAGCAGGGTTTCTCACCCTCTACACTACTGAGAATGGAGCCAGGGTAATGCTCTGTCCTGTTCCTCGTAGGAGGTTAAGAGTATACCTGACCACTAACCACTAGGTGACAGTAACTCCCACCCTGTTGTGAAAATCTAGACTGTCTCTAAACATTGCCAAATGCCCCCAGGAGGCAAAATTGTTGTCAGTTGAAAACAACTAATCTAGAGAATAAGATTTGGGAAAGGAAGTGCAGATTTACCTAATTCACTAGTGCATCCTTAGCACCTAGACACCTAGCACCTTAGAACCTTTTCATATATGAAGAAGACCAGAAATCTGCAGCCTAATCTGACTATGCTACTCACTCACTGTAGGATTCTAGGGGTATCATTTAAACTCCACAGGCCACAATTAAGTTGTTCTATAAATGGAACTTTTTACTAATTCATACATGCTTCATAAAATTGTTTAACAGTTCAAATGATGTTTTAAAAAAGGGCTCTTTGAAAAGAATAAAACGCTGTTCAAATACAATATAAAAATAGTACTGATGGAACACAGAGCAGGATTTGTGCCTATTGAAATCTGGAAGCTTAATTCAATCTCTATATTGTGTCTACTGTGTGTACATTGCTGAATGGGATGTTCCTGGGGCATTGCCTTTGTTCTCAAGGATTCATATCTGGTAGGAAATTATACTATGACAATTCAGCTGTAAGATAGTAGTTGACATCACTAAGTACAAAGAGCAGAGGACATTTATAGGAACAAAGATCATATCTGGTTATGGGAATCACTCACAACTTCCTTTATAAGATAGAGGGATCACGAAGCAATCATAGGCACCATACTGAATATTGGCTTAGATCATCCTATTTAAAATTGATGGCAACCCAATTTGGTTAGATTCTAGTATCACATTTTACAAAAAGAGAATCAGGCCTGAAAATGAACTTGATATGGACATAAAGCATAGAATATCTCAGAAGAGAGAGAAGAGTGACGCATGGGGAAAATAAGTGGGGGAGATGAGCTCTTCTCGCCAAGGGAACAGTGTGGACAGATCTGGGAATGATATATCTCTGGGGAACAGAGCCATAAAGGTAGAATGGAATCAAGTTTTGAAGAGTAGGCAACTTTTGTCCTTCTATCACTCTCTCTCTCCTCCACCTACTAGGGATTCATGTGCTTAAATGAAACATGATCAAATTTGTCTTCTTAATAGCTTCATTCTACATAAAAGGAAGTGACATTTTGAGTTGTTACCCCAGACTAAGCTGGCTAATCCACAAGTGTGTGTATTAAACACTTTGAATAGTTGAAATATGAGCCTCAGTCCAATTAGACCAATCTAAACCATCTTTCAGCTAGCTAATGCCTGCTACTTCTTCCAAGATAATCCTTCTGAAATAGCAGAAAACACAATTGTATTTTCATTGAAATCAGATGTATTAAATCCACTGGTAGCACTTGTTTTCCAATGCATAGAACAAAGGCATTATTTATATGAGAACTGCACTTATTTTTTACCAAATTGTAAAAGTGCAATGTTTTTAATACATCAATCTGATAGACTGTGTACAGAAAACTGTCTTGCTCTTAAGGCAGTTTTCTCTATTTCAAGACTAGCTCACCAGGACGAAGGTCAGGAATTAAATATTCTATTATCCTTTCATCCATTAAAAAATTTCTGATCAACTACTACATACTTGCCACTATTCTGGGGATAGAACACTGAACAATGTAGCCAAAGTCCTGCCATCATGGAACATACATTTTAATGGGAAAAGACAACACATATTCCAATTTAAATGGAAGAAAAAACAATAAATCTTCCAGGTGTCAGAGAATGAAAAATAAACTTGAAGAAAGTAGGGTAAGGGGATGCAGAATTTTATGAAATATTTTTTAGAAGACCCTCGAAGGTGATGTTTAAGCAGAGATCTGAAGATTATTGAGCAAGCTATATGATTATCTAGGTAAAACATTTCAGGCAGAAGAAATATCAAGTGAAAAGGCCCAGAGGGAGGATGTGATTGGCATGTTTGAAGGAGAGAGAGGTGGTTAGAAAAATGAGGTCAGAGCCATGGAAATGAGTCAGATCACAGTATTTTTCAGGCTGTATTAAGGATCTGGTATTTCTTTCGTGTTGACTGTGATGTATCAAGGTGAAAAGGTTAGTAGTGGGGGTGTCTGCCTCAGGAAGAGATACCTGTTTTAAGTTTTAGAAGAATCATTCCTGTTCCTGCATAGTAAATACAGATGCAGAGGAAAAGGTGGAGTCAGGAAAACTATTAGAAAAATCCAGGCGTGATATAGTGGTGGTATGGTCTAATGTAGTAAAGGAAGAAGTGATTAAAACACATGGTCACAAGTCTGTTTACAAATTGAAAGCAGAGCTAACAGAATTTTCTGATAGATGGGGTATGAAGAGTGAAAAAGAAGAATGACTCCAAGTTTGGGGCCTCAGAAATAGAATGTAGATGACATTTCCTGAGCTGGTGGAGAGACAATTATGGAAGGAACGTTTTTTTAGGGGAGATATATTGGTTTAGTTTTAAATTAGGCAT